>LBNU01005464.1:31570-91189 GCA_014162995.1 Artemisia annua | reverse complement strand
CATTGTTATGTGTGAAACTTGATACATTTGGATTGGTTGTTTTGCTTTATGTTTTCCGTTGGTACTTTCATACTTCGATTGAAGATACCTTTGGATTTTATTGTGGTTTGATTATGTTTTGGGGTATTGTTGCAGCACTTAGTGTTTGGAACATTGCTCTATTTTATTGCAATTAGTTTTCTCTATTAGACACCTGTGTTGTGATGATACCTATGAAGTTGCACCCTCGCGATTCCGCCTTTGGCGAGGTGTGACACACACTTTAGGGGGAGGGAGTGGTTGACAAACCCTCCCTCCCTTCACTCACTCCCAACCAATTGAAATGCGTCACATCAGTCCTCACTTTTTCCCTCACTCACTCATATTTTTAGAGGCGCCACTTCACTCACCTTTCACTTTTTTTTTTCTTTTTTTTTTCTTTTTTCTTTTTTCTTTTTTTTTTTTTAAATTCCACTAAAATTTATTAAAAACTAAAATTTCATTAAAATTAAATAAACATTACATAATATTATTAAAAAACATAAAATAACTAAAGTTTCATTAAAACTAAACTTAAAACCATTAAATCCTACAAACTACACGGCCACCCGTATTTTGCGCATATCTGGCGTTTCTTGTTGATGACGAAATCCTTAAAAGCCGGGTCTGGGATATTGTCATGCGGATCCATAACGAACCTCATGTCACGATTCATCACCTCCCCATCAAGAAACTTGAAATATTCTTCGTCTTTTTTCTTTTGAACCTCCAACTGCGCATGCATTAAACTTTTCTTTTCTGCCGTGTAACTTGCAAGGGTATCACGCATCGAACTTCGGCTTGAATCTCCAGAATTCACTTTTTTTTGCCTTTAAATTGACGTGATGGAGTTGGGTTCTCGTTGAGGTTCGGTAATTCAAACTCGAAATATTCCACGTTTATTGGTGTCTCGTTTGTTGGCGTTTGAGCGCTACTTGACTCCGACGACTTTCTTTTCTTGTTCGATCCCGTGGATTCTTGAGTCTGACTAACCAACGGTTGTTCTTTCCACTTTGCTTGATCTTTGAGAACGTACCACGCTTTAGAATGCGAGAAAGTTTTCCTATATTGTTTTTTTAATCACGATTGGCTCTCTCAAGGACTTGAATATCGTTGCACCCACTATCTCTCAAGCGGTTCTACATATTTATAAAACAATATACGATATACAAGATAAAACAATATCCANGAAACCGCTCTTCGACCTCTTCGACATCTTCCTCCTCTTCCTCCTCTTCGAATTGTTCTTCATCAATTTGTTGTGTCTCGGGTACCACGTTAACATTGTCGAAATATTCATCATCATCGGTATCATCACGAATGGGTAACGGTTCACTAACCCGTTCACGCCTTTTTTGTTGGGTATAGCGCGGCTCATACGGGTCGAAGTTATTAGACATTTGTGGTGGGGTTTGTTGGTTATAGTTCGACTCAAACGGGTCGAAGTTAGTAGGAATTTGCGGGAGGGGTTGTTGGGTGTAGAAAACCAATGGTGGAGATTGCGGGTACATTTGGGGGTGGTAAGGTTGTGCTTGAGAAGATGATTCGAGACCGGGTTGAGATTGAATTCGAGGACGAATTGCGCCTATCGATCCACCTCTCGATCCACGACCACCTCTTCTAGGATCTCTAACTTTTTTGCCACGTTCCATATTTTTTTTTGCTCTCAATATGTTTTTTTTCCCTTCTCTCGGAAGCTTTTTTTTTTTTATATGGGTATGTTTTTTTTTTGCTTTCCACCCTCAACATTACATTCCTTTATATAAAAAAAAATAAATAAATAAAAAATAAATAAAAAATAAAAAAAATTAAGGTTAAACACCCCAACGGCTACCCCAACGGTCGTTTTTTTTCCCCCGTGAGTGAGCTCCTCACTCAAACTGGGCTCCCCGTGCGGTAAGGAGATACCGGCGGCGGTGTTCCCGTGAGTGAGGGATCCCGCCCCACATGCTCACTCACCCACTCCCGGTGCTCTTATATCCTTTTTGGATTGACCATTGGTCAAAGATCACTGAAATAACAAAATAAACCTCGTCTTTTCCTCCATTTAAGTTTCTCTTGAATTTTCATTTATTTTGAAACAAAAATCAAGAACAGTACACTTAGAGCATCAAGAACAAACCCCCGATATTTTAAAATTTTACATCAAAATAGATGATTTTAAATAGATCATGGTTTATACCATATGATTCATTAGCAAATTATTTGTATGCTTAATGAGTACTTAGTTTAGCTTTTGTTTCATGTTGAGTTCATTGTTTAGTTTAGTAATTGATTATTTAAAGTGTTCATGTTACTGATGTTTGGCTCTTGTCCTTTGTCGATAATAAGGCCCAAGCTTATTTTGGCCATGTATGTTAAGATTCATGATTGTTTATGATTCAATTGTTTTGATGTGAAGTTTTTTAAAAAAAATTGTGGTTTGTTCTTGATGTTCTTGTGTGTTCTTGATTTTTGTTTAAAAATAAATGAAAATTCAAGAGAAAATTAAATACCGAAGAAGACGAGGGTAATTTTGTTGTTTTCACTCGTCTTTGGCCAACGGTCAATCTAATAAGTATATAAAGTGTCACAAACCAAGAAAAGTAGGTATATACAACGTAATTTATTTTCAAAAATGACAAGGAGTGTAAAAAATGAAAATCAGAATGACAAAATTTGTAATTTACCCTTGAATAAAATAATCCCAATTGAGCAACCTAAGTATGGAGTGCATAGCTGAGTCACATATTACTTTGTTGATTAAAAAATTGGATTTCTCATAGCGTTTTGCTATCTGTTGTAGCCTTAAGAGCTACGTTTAAAAGTTAGAAAGATTAAAAAGTGATTGTATGTTAGGTTGTTTGGTGTAGTTATATGCAAGGAGTTGGATGTTTATTTTTAAGTTAGAAAGATTGCCCTAAGAGCTACTTAAAAAGTTACAAAGATTGAAAAGTGATTGTATATTAGATTGGTTGGGGTATCTATATATGCAAGGAGTTGGATGTTTATTTTTAAGTTACAAACATTCATTGCATGTATTAATGTCTTATATGTAGCCCCTAAGGCTACCTTTAACATTCTCATTCTTACTATAGTGATTAAAAAGTTTCAAGCCAGTAGAAAAAAGATAAAAAAATAAACAATAGTAGTTAAGTATAAGAATCAGCCTCCGCTAAGTTGCTTGTAGAAGCTTATTTTTTGAGATTGATATTATGCTCGTAAAGTAGTTTAATGCTTACGGTAAATAAGCTCGTAAAGCAAGATTGAGTTAGTTTATGGTTAAAGTTTAGTAAAAAACGGTTAACAAGTTATTTACTGAGAATCTATCAAACCCCTTTATGTGAAGCATATAAGCCTAAACTCATGAGCTTATAAACACTTCATTACTCTTGTTTTTGTTTATAGGGTAAAAGCTATAATTACTCTACATACTCTTTGTATTAATTAACTCATTATTCTCACAAATAGGGATGAGCACGGTACCATTTTGGTACCATTTCGGTACCGGTACAACAGTACTAAAAACTGGTAAAGAATCGTTTAACTTTTCAAATATTAAAGAAATTTCTATACCAAAAGCTCATTAGCATGTGATACCTAGAGTTGACAGAAGAAAATCATACTTAACAAAGGTAAATACGATTTTGCATTCGTTAATTTCGTCCTCAAATTTAATTTGTTTCTGATGATCGTTTTTACAGTATTCATTTTCATGTGAAATTTTGTGATAGTATATGTAAGGTCTTCTACACTTAGTTTGGTTTAGTTGGCATTTAATGTACCGATTCTCTTAGGCAGGGGCATCGAATGATATAATATTGTTAGGGATAATTATCTAAATGCCCTAATTGCCCCAAAGTTAGGGGTTTTTGGACCTCTTTTTTTCTCGTTCTCAAACTAGAACGGGCAACTGGGCAACTTAAATTACCCAACCATGCATGTGTCCGACATATGAACTAATTACCTACCTATTTGTCCATCTTACAATACATGCTTGATTTATCCATTCAGTATTTATCCCATGTCCAACTTACAACAATCCACTGTTGCAATATGCATGAGGATCTGAATAAGAGTGTTTGGATCATGGGTTCATTTAAAAAAAACAACCTTGTGTATTCTTGTACTGACTTCGGGAATTCTCGTTATGATCCCGCACCGAATTTATGTAATACCGTTATTTTTTCCACCATTTTCGGAGTACTGGTTATAAAAAACCAGTACTGGTACAAGTCGGTACCGGTACGGTTGCTGTACCGTACCGTTTTCTCGATGCCGCTGCTCATCGCTACTCAAAGACAATAATTAATACTCATTGTATTTATCCTGGTATATGGATAATGCATTATGCATAAGAGTGTGACTAGTTACCTCTTAAACCAGTCAGTTTTAAATTTTAAAAATAATAAACAAGTAAGTTAATCAGAAATTTATCCTCTTATCACACAAAATGACTAAAGTGTCATTTGTCTTCCTCTTTCATCTCTTTACAACACAACACATACCAACTAAGTTTCCAAACAGTAAAAAAAAACCCACCCCTTTAAGTCTTTAACAACATCATCATCTCCACCCTACACCGTGACCGCAACTGCAACTGATCCACCACTACCTTCAAAATTTTATAATGTAAAGATCACAATGAAATTCATTGAAGTCAATTTAAATATAGAGGAAAATATCTATATATAATACAAATTCAGGATGATTATTGGGTAATTGGGTGTTGTAGAATTCATGTGAAAGGAAAAGCATGGATTTATATTTTTCTATAAGGTCTGTCATGTTTGGTCGGAGATAGAGACGATGAGACCGAATGCTATAATAGTGACTTGAGTAGTAGCAACATGAAGTTATGAACCAACCAAATACTACAAAGCTTGTTTATTCTCTTGTTTACTGACGTTGGGAAAAAGAACCAAGAAATTTTATGTGATGGAAAGTAAAGATAGTGGTTGGATTATTTTGTTTTTTTAGGTTTGTTGATCAGTAACATAAGTACTTTGGAGTTTTCCAGAAAAGAAATGAAAAAAATGAGGATGTAATAAACGACTAAATTACCCATAATGCCTAGTCAAATACTAAGGACCTGTTTGGTATATAGGTGGGTTTAGGATTTGAATTTAGATTTGGATTTAAGGTCCGTTTGGTTTGTGATAAGAATCTACACGTGGACACACTGGGTCAACCATGAAACAGTTAAAACTGAATAGGAAGGGAGTAGTTCTGATCCTACATTTTAGGAGCAGTTATTGTTACTTTGTAATAAATCAGTAGTCTTTGTTTTTATGTAAGAGTGAAGAATAATAAACTTGTTTAACCACGTTTGTGAAGGAGACCAACCATCTCGAATTTGGCTATATCAATCTAATCTCAATCATTGACTGCCTAATTTATCCAGTTCCTATCATTGGTTCCATTGCCGGGAAACGAAAGCATGGTACAGACCCGGAATAACTTAGAAGGAAGCAATCAACCACCAGATCCAGTAGCAGTACAGTTAGCCGCTATTGCTAAGAAATTGGAGGCCATAGATGTGTTGCAGAAAGATGTGGCGGCCCTTAAATCTCAATCACACAACAAATCAGGTAATGGTTATGGAAGGCAAGATGAAGGGGACTCGTCCTGGCATCATCAAAGGTATCGCCCACATAATAAGATTGCTTTTCCAAATATTGGATCTTTAAGGCGGAGAAGTACTTCTGTTACTATGACATTCCAGAAGAAGAAAAGGTCGATGTTGCATCGATGCACTTGGAAGGAGATGCACTAGACTTTTATTCTTGGATATCGACCAATCAAACGATAGAATATTGGAAGGATTTAGTATGAGCCCTGCAGAGAAATTTTGGGCCTACTGAAGTCCAGAACCCGAATGAGCTATTGTGTAGTGTTAAGCAAACATGAACCGTGAAAGAGTATCAACAAGAATTTGCCAAACGTTCCTCACGAGTCTCCAATTGGCCAGAACATTGTCTTTTGGGTGTGTTCCTTAATGGCCTCAAAGAAGAATTGAAAGCGTATGTACGAATACAGAAGCCACGAACGGTGTATAAAGCGGTAAGCATCGCTTTGAAATTCAAATCTAAAATCAACCCTACCCGCTATGGGAGAGGTCAACGTGGACATCACCCTTAAAATACATCGAAACTAAGTCCAAGGCTACAACTGCCACATCAAATTCATCTAACAGCAATTCCAAACCACCCCTACAAATTTCTGACGCTGATAGACAATCTCGTTACCTTAAGGGTGAGTGTTATCGGTGTGGGGAAAAATATGGGCCTGGTCATTGGTGTAAAACAGGTATACTCAAGGTGTTGGAAGTGGAGGAAGGGTCTGAAGAGCAGCCTACTAGTGAAGTTGAATATATGGCAGGGGATACTAATGATGTTGCTGAGATTAGTCTACATGCCATCCTTAGAAAACCCCATCCAGAACCATGAAGGTTCAAGGTATGCCTCATTCCACAGAAGTGATTATTTTAATTGATGGGGGATCTACACATAATTTTATCTCTGATGTATTGGTAAAGGACCTGCATCTCAATACTCAAGCAGTGGCACGTTTTGGTGTTCAAATTAGCGAAGGTGTGGCCACATATGCAAAAACCTCCCAATACAAATCAATGAACTTAAAATTATCCAGGATTTCTATCCCTTTTCGTTAGGTGGAGCAGATTTGGTTTTGGGTATTCAATGGTTGGAAACACTTAATACGATCCAAGCGAATTGGAAAGAAATGTTCATGATTTTTAATGTAGATGGAAAACGTTTTAAATGGCAGGATGTTACAACTGATTCGCAAATTTTATCCAGTTTTCAATATTTGGCTGTTGAATCGGGCATTCAACCAGAAATTCCCGATTGATACACCAATACAACCCAGTTTTCGAAAAACCCAATACTCTGCCTCCCAACCGTTCACAAAACCACTCTATTCCCCTACTTCCAAATTCCACACCACCCAATATTCGGTCATATCGATACGCCCATTCCCAAAAAGCTGAAATCGAAAAACAAGTGGAGGCATTATTGACGGCGGTGACTTATTCAGCCTAGCACTAGCCCTTTCTCAAGCCCGATTCTACTGGTCAACAAAAAAGATAATACATGGCAGATATGTGTGGATTATCGAGCTCTCAACAAAAAAACGATCGCTGAAAAATGCCCAATCCCAAATATTAATGAACTATTAGATGAGTTATATGGAGCCACTGTATTTTCAAAGTTGGATTTATGTTCTGGTTACCAGCAAATCAGAGTAAACGACCCGGATACCTGGGCTGAACAATTTCCTTATTTTCGCCTTGAGGACAAGTTGTTTTACCACGGGGGAAGTAATGATAAGAATCTACACGTGTACACAAGAAAGAAAACACGGGTCAAGAGTCATGAGCAGGAGCAATTTAGGATGGACCCACTTGGTCAACCATGAAACAGTTAAAACTGAATAGGAAGGGAGTAGTTCTGATCCTGCATTTTAGGAGCAGTTATTATTACTTTGTAATAAATCAGTAGTCTTTGTTTTTATGTGAGAGTGAAAAATAATAAACTTGTTGTAACCATGTTTGTGAAGAAGACCAGCCATCTCGAATTTGGCTATATCAATCTAATCTGAATCATTGACTGACTAATTTATCCAAGCAGATTGCTTATAGGAATCTCAATAGATATTGGTATGATAATATGGTGGTATGGGAATGAGTTTGATAGTTCAAAATTTTAATTTGAATATTGTTTGATAAATATAAAGAAAAAGAGCGGGGTAAGTAAATTAGGGGTGGAATAGGGCCCACAGGAATGGTTTGGCAAAATCCACCAAGACCAAGTGGTATGGATCTATGGGTTTCATATGTAGGGCCCATATCAATAGTTTGGCAAAATCACTCAACCAAATAAACACAAATGGTATAAAACTCATAACCTGATTCCCATACCGTTATACCAAGCGGATCCTTAAATTTGGTTTAAAATTTGGATTTGGATTTGCTGTATGAGTGAGAGAAAAAAAATAAAGTAAGAGAAAATAATATAATTAAATTAAAAAATAATATTTTAATAATTTAAAAAAGTATTTAATATTGATTTTTATTAATTTATAATATAAAAAGTAAAAGCTTGTAGAGAGAAGGGATTAAACTGACCCCACAATATCAGAAAACCACTACTTGCACCTAAGATTTGAAATAGTGCCACATTTTTACAATGAATCCTAAATTGTAAAATGAAACGGTCAGACAAATACATGCTTCACGTCTTTTCAAAACAAAACCTAGCCCAAAACCTCAACCAAAGGGGCCCTAGGTTACAAACATGTTACTGTATGTGGAATGATAATAAGTAGAGTATGTTAGAGCAAGGGTATCACAACAGAAGTGCTCGCCGAATCCGACGTGGAGGTGCATTCGGCGTCGACGAATGAATGCCATGACATCGAAAGTGCTCGTCGAAAGCTTGCTCCTCGTAGAAACTTTGTGTGGGAGTGTTGTGTATTAATTGGGCATAGTGAGACCCAAATGGCTATGTTCTGAGTGAAAGGGTATTTTGAGATGTGCATGTTGAAATGATGTAGCAGCCACTGAAGCCCAAATGGCTAAATTTTTGGATGTCACAACACCTTTTAAATAATGTCCTCATGGCAATCATCATATAAATCTACGATATTACAAATCCCCCATACAAAACTTGTAACATATGATTCCATGATAATAAAAATAAGTCAAAAACTCTTTCAGAAAGTGTTCGCATAGCAAAGGCGATCTCAACCTATTCAGTTACAAGTCTCGCCCATACAAGACTTGTAACATATGGGTTCATAACCCATTGCATATAAGGTAGTTCATTTTATAGTCAAGCACGCAAGCAGTCATAATAGTTCACAAAAATAGCACCTAGTATATAATAGAGTATGCGGCAATGCCCTTAAATAAATAATATGCGTTCCGTAACATAGTGAACGAGAGGTTGGCTGACCTCTAATAGCGCTATCCATACTATCTACTACTCCACACAAGGAAGCCGTACGAACGATACATATAACTGGGGACAAACAATGCGAATGTACAAACAGTACATCATACAACTACTATATACAATTAAGTCAAAAACGCTCCGTAACATGGGGAGACGTTACGCTGCTCCGTGACATCTAATATCTTTATGTCACTCCACCACCTAGGCGAGAATTATTGTCACTCCACGACATGGCGAGAATTATTGTCAAGTAAGCTCCGAACATGGGAGACTTTGCACTGCTCCGAACATGGGAGACTTTAGGTCACTCCACCGACATGGCGAGAATTATTGTCAAGTACGCTCCGAACATGGGAGACTTTAGCATATAGTACGTATGGTACATTATAAGTTCAAAACGTACTAAAAGGTCCAGAACAAGTCATAAGTTCATAATAAGTCAAAACGGTTCAAAATATGTCAAAGGGTTCAAATCAAGTCAAAAGAGTCCAAAATATGTCAAATGGTACAAAACAAGTCAAAAGAATTCAAAATATGTCAAAAGGTTCAATAAGTTTATAAAATAATAATCAATTTAGTTCAAGTATAATTCATGCATTCCACCCCAAAACGATTAAAATAGTTAGAAAAGGGGGTCCGTGAATACTCACCATAGTGATTAGCAGCGGATTACAACGATATAACCTATATCAAGAAATCGCGAGCTTCTAACGACGACCTAAAAATATAGTATAGTCGCGTCTTAAATATATAATGAGAAAGTACAAAATAACTTTTATAAAAGTATTTATATACCTTTTGTAAGTTTACAAAAATATAAAAGTTTAGTTTTTATCAAAAATAGTAAAAAACCCTATTAGTAGGCTACCCTAAAATCGGGTTTATATCACTTTTAATATTTCACCTATTCCGTAAATTATTACGTTTAAGTCATGTTAAATAGGTAATGAGCCTATTTTCCAAATAGTCTTTGGTTTTCATATGCAAGGTGTCCAAATAATATTATTCGTCAAGTTTTGGTTTTTATAAATTTAGTTATTCCAACTTAGACACTTAGGGTCCGTTTGGCTAGCAAACTGAGAATAAAAGAATGAAGTTAGAAACTTAGAATGATAGATCCATTCAAAGCTTGGGAGGTGGGTATATCCTCATTCCCCTCACACTCATTAATTACTATTCCACTTTTTCTTTTTATCTTTCCTCAAAATATACCAATCATGTTATTTATTTTCATTTTTATAATATATGTAAATGGGCCATAATTACTATATAATAATATTATATAAAATTTATTTCCAATTACATTTTACAAAACAAACAACATTAATACTATCAATCATTTTTATTTCTTTCAAACAAATCCCAAATTTAAATCCAATTCTAAACACACTTACAAACCAAACGGGCCCTTAGTGTCTGTTATTCCTAACTAATCCATTATGTATTAATTTCTATTGTCTTTAAAAAAAAGTATCTAAATGTGTGTAAATTTTTTGATGTCTTATGGTCTAATTATTTCATAACTTAAGTCAATTTACAAATATTATCGTATAATTCAATGCAGAAACTTTGGCTGCACATTCAGTCCCGGAAAAACGACAATATCTAGAGTTATACAAGTCCGTTTAACGTGAGGTTTTCGGCTACGCATAAGTCTAGATGTTACCTAGAGTTCATAAAACTGGGCGGCTACCAGAAATGAAAAGAACTATGAGATTTTTCTAAATGAAATCTGGTGTGCAGATTTTGACACCTCTCGCCATTTTGGCTCTCATTGGGATGAGATACGGAGTCCATAATCCTATAACCCTCCCTATCTATTTGTCTACAGTCCATAACTCAACGAATTTCTTCAGTAACTCATTCTTTGGGGCTGTTTAGAATTTCAGCTTCATAAAATCTACTTAGGGCTTGTCCTAGCTTATTTTCATGTTAAAAATCATGTGTACAATGTCAAACACTTATCAAATCATACTTATATCAACAAAATACATATAAGTCCAGTATCTATTACAACCATATTGAATGAATATATGAAAATCAACATGAATCTTAAACGGGAAAGGATGAATAGTTACTAGTACAATAAGAACAATTCAACACTTAACCCTTCTAATCTTCAAACCTTCTCTTGAATCTTTTAACCAACCTTCTTATAACCCTTTCAAATCTTGTAAATGACCTTTCTATCTCAGCCCTTGAACCTCCTAGTCACCTTGAATATCTTCTATTTCAACCATGGAATCAAAGACTTGTTTGAAGATAAAGAACCAAGAACTAGTTAAGACTTATAACCTTCAATCTTTAACACTAGAATTAGCCAAGAAAACTTGGTGGTGATGGTGGTTTGGGGTCTATGAAGCCACGGCAACAAGAGGAGGGTGCACCAAGAGAAAAAGAGTTTTGTTATACTAAGTTACATGTAGTGGTGAAATAAAATGATGATAAGTTAGTAGATAACTAAGCACTAGTTAACAAACATATGACATGTGTGTTCTTTGCATGTGAGGCGTGGCACACTTAGGAGAAAAGTGGAACATCAACACAAAATATTTCGTTAAGTTTTGTCTGCTTTCTTTTAAATGGCTATGTTATCACACAATAATCACAAACTATTAATTTTATATTGAGATATTAGACAGCTTTTAAAACAAATCACACGATAGAACATCAACACAAAATATTAGAGTACTACGTATCCCTTAAAAGAATTCATAATGTATTTTATGGACTAGCTCGACCGGTTAAACCAAATTGGATCTGGATCCGTAAACTGAGAGGCCTAATGGGTTTTAATGGGCCGAAATAAATTGTTTATTTTGCTTGACAGTTGACACACTCTAATGGGCCACGTATTATGTCATTACTCACCAAGTCGCCAATACGTATCAAGTTGTGAATAATACAAGTAGTAATCTTGTGTTGAAATAGTATCCAAGTATCCAACACAAAGATATTCTAGTGTTATTCCATTTTGTTTAACACAGTTTGTAGTATGTTTATCGTTTGAATATCTAAAGACTTAATTGATAATGACAAGTGTTAATGCTACTGTTAAAATTGCTTTCTCGAATCGATTTTTGAAACAAATCGAGCGATTTATACCATATGATTCTGAAACAAATTGATTGTGTATTCAATTTCTCAGGACGTTAAAGAAAAGGATAAATGAACAAGAATAAACACGCAAGTAGAGGCTTATACCTTCAATTGAATTTTAGAGTTAGTGATACTACTCCATATTCGAGTTTTAGTGGTCGATTGTGATTCTTTTAAAGCTGTGGGTGCAATGACCATACCTTAACTCTCAGCCACGCCAGCGTCAACATTTTAACCTTAACAACAAAAAAAACACCACTTATCATAACTCAACCATAATACTACATTTTGGGCCCTACTTTTCTTTAAAAAATAAAATCTACAAATTCAACCCATAAACTAATACTCATTTAAAAAAAAAAAAAACCTAAAAAAAAAAAAAAAAAAAAGTATATTCTCTTACGTAACTCACACACCTGCACACACACAACCTTAATTTATTTTCGCAGCCACAAGTTGCTGATGACGAAGATGAAGAAAGAGAGAGGGGTTTNTTAAAGCTGTGGGTGCAATGACCATACCTTAACTCTCAGCTACGCCAGCGTCAACATTTTAACCTTAACAACAAAAAAAACACCACTTATCATAACTCAACCATAATACTACATTTTGGGCCCTACTTTTCTTTAAAAAAAAAAACTACAAATTCAACCCAAAAACTAATACTTCATTTAAAAAAAAAAAAAAAAACAAAAAAAAAAAAAAAAAAAAAAAAAAAAAATGGTATATTCTCTTACGTAACTCACACACCTGCACACACACAACCTTAATTTATTTTCGCAGCCACAAGTTGCTGATGACGAAGATGAAGAAAAAGAGAGGGGTTTAAGTGTACCATTTTTTTTTTAATTTTTTTTTTACATGCTGCTAGTAACGTAGCGTTGTCAAAGCAACGCATGGGGCAACGCCATTGTATAACGCAAGACTCCAGATGTGGTGCCAACTCAGCTTAACGTGAGGCATGACGTTACCATACCGAATGTTGTTATTGATTTTGATTGTTTTGATGATTTGAACGATTCTCATCCTATTTTAATCCTACTAATATGGCCGATTCATCTGAAATCCTTATGGTATATGACCGCCTAATGGTTAATGTTCCGCCTAGACTTTGCAATAATGATGAATAGACTTCGTATACAACTTACCACAATAACCGAACAAGTAAGAAAAACTAATCACACACATTTTCATAACGCTTTTTGATAAATCTAATATTTTTTTTAAAAGCATCAGATTACACTAACCTCATTAGTGCTCTCGGTGCGGTGTCCTTATGGCATGTCATAAGGTTTTTTTGGCATCTATGATCGACCACCCCCACCCCCAAAATAAATAAATAAATAAAATAAAAAATCTGTCAAGTAGCAATCTCCATCACACTCCGTCAAGGATTTTTATTTTATTTTATTTTATCTTTTTTGCGAGTGATTGGTTTTTTTCGTGATTTGTTATAGAATTTTTTTTGATGATGTGTTTATGTTATAGGATTTCTTTTTAAAGATACATGCTGGCGTACCGACACCTATAAAAATTATAAGTGCCCCCTGCACTCACCACTCTAGGTAGTACTCTATCCGTACTAAAATAATTATCATGTTTTGACTTTTTAATTTTATTTTTTTCAACTGTTACTTTAATTAATTTTGTTTTTGTTATATAATACTTAATAAAAATTATACCAATAAATTATACATAAAATACAATTGATCAATATATTTTGAATCAATTATAATATAAAAACAATTTGCATCAAGTATCATTCCATCCCGGGCCATACGTCCACATCACCCGGCTGCTAAAAAAACTCCAAGGGACAACTATCATTCCATTTTCATCAACTTTTCTTCATTAGTAAACATTACTAAATAAAGCACGTCGACATAAGCTTAGAATCAAACAATTAAAATAAAAGATTAAGCACCTAAAAAATCTACTAAAAAATTAGCAAAAAGTCATGCCTTTAATCAACGGCTGTGATCAAATCAACGTATTTGTCAACGGCTACAGAGGGCACAGCTAACATGACCTTAATTGAACGGCTCTGATCATGTACTGGTAGCAGTATACAATATCTATCGGTACACACGGGTCCCACTTGAACTGGCCTCCCAATACCAAAGTCAACGCTTTCCAAACCAAGCTTTGACCATTGTGATAATATTAGTACACCAACTGAGTCAGGTACACAACTCGGTCCTTTCAAACTCACTGAGTTCACCACCTCTTTTACAAACTTATCATCCACTCGGTTTTTCGCTTCCTTTATTAACTCGGTTGCGTAAACTAAACCATTTTCCGTTAGTTCCTTAACGGTGGTTTGCGCGCAACCGAGCACAATAGCATTGCCATAATATCCGCCGGGTAAACTCGGTTTTACCCGGTGTCGGATATTAATGCTAAAAAGTAGTTTAAGGGTTTGACTCGGTGGGAAGTGTAATGCTTTTGCCCATGTTCTCCATATATGGGCAGACAATACTTCGAACGAAGTGAGTTGACTCGTCCGAGTTGACCGAGTTACGGAGTTTTTTAACTCGTTTAGTTTCCATTCGTGAAATGTGACCGATGTGGGAGTGAGTTTGTCCGGATTGAACCGAGTCATAAAGTTACAATAGTCATTAACTTGGTTAAACTCAGGGTGTGACACTAAACTAGGTTTGTGTTTCTTAAAAGATGTCGGATCAAGTAGAGATCTTTGCCACACAGGTTTCGGCTTTAAATCCGAGGTATTTTTTCGACTTAAACACCCATTCGACAACTGTGCAAATAGATTAAGAAACTCGACACTTCCAATACCATCACAAACACAATGACTAAACCCAAGACCAACAGCCACACCACCATCATTTAGCCACGTTAGCTGAACAACTAAAACTGGACAACCTTTTAAAACATCGGTTACTTCTAATGCCAAAAGTTTTCTCCACTCGGTAACATAACGTGGGGCATTCTCAAAATCCGTAACATTAAATTCGGATTCTGCCTCGATAAAAAGCGCTCCTTGTCCACGACAAATAACTTCTAGACAAGAGTTGTCAGGTCGAGCCCTGACCCTACCAGATAAAGGATAGTAGGGTATTAGGGCTCGACCTAATGCAGCCTTCACACGGCCTGTGAAGGCTGCTTGGTCGAATGTATTATTCGACCTAATAGAAGGGTAAATTAATAAATATTCAATTGTGAAGCGTAAAAAGAGCTGTGAATCAATGGATGAAAGTTTGAGAATGTGAGTAGGGGTTGGGTCTGAAGGTGGGATTAAGGATGCTTTTTTAACAAGTACATTATTGGATGCTAAGGTTCCCATTGTTGTTGATATGTTTGGTTCTATAGAATATAGTAGATCATACATGCATGTGTTGTTTATATAATGTGTTACAAGATGTAGTCAGTGTGTGTGTTTTAAGGTGTTTTGAGTGTGTGGAATTAAGAAGGAAGGTATGGATATAAAGAAATCGAATGTGTGTAGTGATGTCTTTATAACTTTGGCAACACAAATCCTGTGACCACTGTAAAAGATTTTGGCAAGATTCTCCGGGCGTAACTTTTTAAATTTAAGTTTTTTTTATAAAGGAGATTACCTAAACGAATTGCCTTTTGTCTGTTCGCGGTGGGTAAATGTGTAGCGTTTAGGCTTTAGCTTTTTTTATCCTCATTTCCTGTATTTAGGCTTTTAAAATTTTGTCTAGAATTGTCTAGTAGTATATATTTAAGTGGTGGAAGTGCGATAGCTGAACATTGTTTGTTATCATTATGAAAGTTATGTAAGTTTATATTCAGATATCCTGAATAACAACTTTCATGATCGAAATTAAACAAAAAAGCAACATTGTTTAGTGTATAATAAATCATATTTTATGCTTTTATGATTATAAGTAAACCCTACATATTTTCACCGGAGGGTTTTTCAAAAGCAGTATTATAATTTTGGCTTCAGGTAAAATTCGAGCGCCTACATCCACCTCGTTCTGGAAGACTGGAAGGAACGAGTATTGTTGTTGTTGTAGTTGTCTTTGTTGATCACAAGTAAAAAAAAACTATAATTTGCTATACTTACTTTTTAAAATGTGTCATTAAAAGCTCAAAATATTGGCATTGTTCAGTGTGTAATACCTGGTCATTAAGTGTCATTTTACTTGCAATATGCCATAGTAGCCAACATGGACGCAACATCACATGCTACCCAAGTGGCTATTTGGATGTTTATATTATAGGAGGGGAAAGTTTTGCTAAAAACTCTAAGACCGGGTGTTATAGTCACCAAATCCATCAATTTTATGTCAGCGTCACATCACCGTTCAACATATCACCAAACTCACCATCAAACAGGTGCTATGATCAGCACAAAAACAAAAATATAAAAATATCTTATTTTATACAAACATACCGCACCAATATATCCCACAATACACATAAAAAAAACATAGGAAATTGTTCGATGATCTATAACACTGAACCATTGAAAAATTAAGCCTTAGACGCGCTATTAGGAATGACTATCATTGGAAATGGCATTTGAAAGTGATGATGATCCTTTCACCGAACATAATGACCAACCTAAAATGGCAAAGTGTCATTTAACTATATTTGCTATGGACACCATAGCATTTGTAATTAATATGATGAAACCACTTGAATCTACTACACTCAAGAGGCATTTATATCTCTTAAAAAGTTAAAAGCTTTACATGTTTTAAAAGTTAAAACCAATGAATATCTTATTAAATTTAGAATAGGTGAACGGCTAAAAAAGGCGAGCAGAACAATATTGTAAAAAAGTACAATTTATTTATGTATGATATATACAAGAAAATCTTTAGAAAATAAAGCGACTAAAAAAAAGGAATCAAATAGATTTTCTGATTGATTTTCAGTAGGAGTTTGTTTGGGAGAAAAGATAGCATGTGAAAAAGAGCAGATACTCTGTCAGTGCATGACGTATAAATGGACCAGATTTGACCTGCCTCTTTCGGATTTTCTCTCCTACCCATTATTAAGCTCACTCTTTTTATTCCTAAAGTACACTTTTTTATGCTTAATTTTCACTAAATCATATCTTACTTATTAAAGTCGTAAGCAGGGCTGTTTTAAATCCGGAAACAAATCTGATATGTTGGTATTTTTTTCTAGAATGTGACTTTAGTGCACATGTTAAAGTAATTATAAAAAGCATATTAGAGGTTACATAGAGTTTAGAGAATATAAATATGCTTAATACTTGATTTTATTATTTAGAAAGACCATTTGAGATCAATTATTATACCGTAACAAACACATAGAGACGGAGTTAGGGATAAAAATGATCGGGAGCGTAGCAATTTCGGTTAAAACGATTGAGTTTAACATAAATTATGTATATATTTTTTTGTCTATTGACGGATCAACTAAGTAAGTACTATAAACACAATCCATTTAAATCGGATGAATTACAAAAATGTGAAATTTTTTATGACTACGAATTAAAATTTCACCAAAGTCGCGTGACACCTCGAGACCCTCTACTTCCATCATCGTTAACTCATGTCATTGAAGTCACAAGAATGCAAAAGCATTAAAGATTGTCTTCCAAATTCTAAATTTGTGATTTCAAGGTTCAAAAGAATTATGATATGATCTTAATTTTTAACTAAATAAATAAACAAAGAAATACTATAATAAGTTATTCGATGATGCATTTTGTGTCAGAGATTGTTTTTGATTTTTAACTTAATTATCATTTCATTTAGGTGGAATGTAGTGGGGGTGGTTATGATCATTGTCACACACTATTAATCTTTAATATTTTTTTTCTATTACATTTAACCTTGTAACCAGTGTTGAGAAAAGGTGTATAAGATCGTTTAATCGCTGTACAGGCGTTATTGAGCCACCAACCTTTTTGATTTGTGTAAATTGATCAAACAAATATATCAATCATGGTCAACGACTGTCAACGGAAGTCAAACTTAACGAAAACTTGTAATCTTGTCGGAAATTCTCAAAACTCACGGTAAACTAGTTTTAACCACTTATAGTCACAGTTTATATCTATTGCAAGATGTTTTTTTAAGGAAAATTTGCTGGGAATACCCAAAACTCGTCGGAAATACCCAAAACTTGCCAGAAATGCCAATCCGATTAATCCCGCTATACCGATTACAACCTACAAAAGAAGTCGACCGCTCNAGAAACGTTGCAAAATTAGTTGGGAGGGTTAAATGCTACAACGTTCGAATTATTAATGCAAACGTTCGAATTTTTAATGCAAAATCAAGTATACCGATTCGGTATACTATACCGAATCTAATGCCGAAACTATGATGCCGAAGTGAAGGTTTTGTTACGCCGATCCATGCCGATCGGTACCGAACGAAAAATAAGAACGATGCCACCACCCTTAGGAATGACTATCATTGGAAATGGCATTTGAAAGTGATGATGATCCTTTCACCGAACATAATGACCAACCTAAAATGGCAAAGTGTCATTTAACTATATTTGCTATGGACACCATAGCATTTGTAATATGATGAAACCACTTGAATCTACTACACTCAACAGGCATTTATATCTCTTAAAAAGTTAAAAGCTTTACATGTTTTAAAAGTTAAAACCAATAGAATATCTTATTAAATTTGGAATAGGTGAACGGCTAAAAAAGGCGAGCAGAACAATATTATAAAAAAGTACAATTTATTTATGTACGTATGATATACAAGAAAATCTTTAGAAAATAAAGCGACTAAAAAAAAGGAATCAAATAGATTTTCTGATTGATTTTCAGTAGGAGTTTGTTTGGGAGAAAAGATAGCATGTGAAAAAGAGCAGGATACTCTGTCAGTGCATGACGTATAAATGGACCAGATTTGACCTGCCTCTTTCGGATTTTCTCTCCTACCCATTATTAACCTCACTCTTTTTATTCCTAAAGTACACTTTTTTATGCTTAATTTTCACTAAATCATATCTTACTTATTAAAGTCGTAAGCAGGGCTGTTTTAAATCCGGAAACAAATCTGATATGCTGGTATTTTTTCTAGAATGTGACTTTAGTGCACATGTTAAAGTAATTATAAAAAGCATATTAGAGGTTACATAGAGTTTAGAGAATATAAATATGCTTAATACTTGATTTTATTATTTAGAAAGACCATTTGAGATCAATTATTATACCGTAACAAACACACGGAGTTAGGGATAAAATGACCGGGTGCGTAGCAATTTTAGTTAAAACGATTGAGTCTAACAAGAATTATGTATATTTTAAGTCTATTAACGGATACACTAAGTAAGTACTATACACACAATCCATTTAAATCGGATGAATTACGAAAATGTGGAATTTTTTATGACTACAAACCAAAATTTCACCAAAATCGCGTGACACCGCCGGACCCTCTACTTCGATCATCGTTAACTCATGTCATTGAAGTCACAAGAATGCAAAAGCATTAAAGATTGTATTCCAAATTCTAAATTTGTGATTTCAAGGTTCAAAAGAGTTATGATATGATCTTAATTTTTAACTAAATAAATAAACAAAGAAATACTATAAGTTATTCGATGATGCATTTTGTGTTAGAGATTGTTTTTGATTTTTAACTTAATTATCATTTCATTTAGGTGGAATGTAGTGGGGGTGGTTATGATCATTGTCACACACTATTAATCTTTAATATTTTTTTCTATTACATTTAACCTTGTAATCAGTGTTGAGAAAAGGTGTATAAGATCGTTTAATCGCTGTACAGGCGTTATTGAGCCACCAACATTTTTTATTTGTGTAAATTGATCAAATAAATCGGTCAATCATGGTCAACGACTGTCAACGGAAGTCAAACTTACCGAAAACTTGTAATCTTGTCGGAAATACTCAAAACTCATGGTAAACTAGTTTTAACCACTTATAGTCACAGTTTATATCTATTGCAAGATGTTTTTTTAAGGAAAATTTGATAGGAATACCCAAAACTCGTCGGAAATACCCAAAACTTGCCAGAAATGCCAATCCGATTAATCCCACTATATCGATTACAACCTACAAAAGAAGTTGACCGCTTGACCACCGATTCAAAATATTTGCAACCTTGCTTATAATAATCAACACCTTACATATTATTTACATAAACACAACCATAGGTCACTACTCACGAGACACTCATACACACAAAAAGAATACCCTCATCGCTCTTGTTTCATTTGGCAGTCACCACCATTGAATCGATGCAAAAAACGCACCTTCATGGTGGGTGACGAGTGTGGCCAAGCCCTATCACACAATGTTTATACTACACCTCGTATATTCATCTACAAAGAGTTCTTTTTTAATGTCATTTCCTTTTTAATGACAATGTCCACATGCTTCAGTTAAAACTATTGTCACAGATACTTTAGTCAGTAAAACATTTTTAATATTTCAAGAATGACACAGCCTAGTGCCAACCATAAGTTTTATTAACATTAAACCAAAATAAGATTTCGTATCTAATTGCATACTAGCAATGGGAAACCAATGTTCTCATTATTAATAGGATACCCGTATCTAGAACAGTAAAGTGGACAAATTTGGTGGGCATGAAATCAATTTGATCAACAAGTATGATGGTGTAATCAGTGACCACGGGCTCCACAATATTATTCTTTGGGAGCCACCACCACCTGTACTGCTGCAACCTTTTCAATTTTTTATTTCCTATCTATATACTTTTTCATACTTCTTTTTTTTTCTTTTATAGGCCAAGGTGATAAAAAAAGTACATTTGTACAGTAAGAAATCGTTCAAGTTGTAAATATTTAAAACTCCACATGCATGTAACACAATTAGAAAACTCCATGGCATACTATATTGCCTTAATGCTTATCAATTTATCATTCTTTCGGTATAATAAGGCCGAGGTGTGTTATCAACGCATTGTGATTGCATAATAATACACCAAATGCATTCTAGAAAGAAAATCGGCAGAGCAAAAAATGAGTGCTTTCAATAACGGGTAATATAGATGTTCAAAAAAAAAAAAAAATAACGGGTAATATAGAAAACGATATTCAATTTCCATTAAAAATGTTCGGATACTCAAAGCTATATTTCTTAAAAATTTAAACGAAAAAGATTTGGTAAAAAATTCAAAACACACAGTTGATTCTAGTATTCGATTGGTCTTGTCTTATTCTAACAGGTTACAAAATTTGTACAAGTAAGAAAAGGACTCGTATTGCAATAACTTTGGTGAAAATCCAAATTGTTTAGCAGGTATGTAAAGTTGTACAGTTAAACATATCCCGTCAATGTCTTTTTGAAAGTTAGGGAATGTACGGTTAAGATTGGAATCCGTAAATTGTCATTTGTCAATGCGCCAAAAGTCCCCCATGACATGTTCTTGTCACATTAGCACACTTCTCACAAAATAACAGTAATTTCTGCTCACCATATGATTTAGTGCATGATCATATGATTAAAGGATGTATTTTTGTCTTAAAATACGTAAACTAAATGTTTGGATTATAGCTAGTTTAAGTAGAGCTTGCACACAATTAAACTCAAGCAAATAGAAAATGTTACATTTAATCAAATAATAATGCTCTCGTATTTGGTCATAACTACGTATGCGGTTTAACAAAAAAAAAAACTCTTTCAACAGCAACCTTCAATCAAGTGTACCCATAATGAGATTAGTTTTGGCCACTAATTATCTTAGCACTTTTGTTACTCAAATAGTTTAGCCACTCATTAGATTATCACTTTTGTTACTCAAATTGCCAAAGTGCCAAACTATAAACTTGCCTTTTAGCATTCATCATAGCTACCCGAGAACATAATGAATTATGTTAATGTATTGAAGACGCTATTATATTTTTCTGTTCAGTAATAATAATGATCCTAAACAATAAATAAAAACAAGGTTGGTGGTTTGTAGGGTATGCAAAATGGTTTTGGATGTTTTGATGCTGGCTTTCATTAATGCGGATATAAATTCGGATCAACATTTGAATTTTGTCGGACCTTTTTAACCTTCAATATCCATGGACCACCCATTTTTATTACCGTTTATAATGCACCTACTATCTATTTATTACATTACATTTTTGAACCGAAACTTATTGTAGCAATAACACGAATAGCTTTCAAGAGTGTTTATCTATTGAAAATTCGTATTCAAAGTAATGCAAACAAACTAAAAATGATTCCTAATATTACCTTAGGTGTCATTTGTTTTTTTTAAGAAATACTTTTTCTTTCTTTTCATTTATTTTGTTTGCGAATGTGTAGAATTTTTTGTTTGTTCTTTTGCAGACATAAATACTTCTTTCAACTACTTACCTCTTCAAAAATTAGACATAAATTTTCACTTCTTCTCTCTTCTTCGATACAAATCCTATCTACTTCTTTTTCATTCTTTTCTTTCAAAAGCACAAAAAACAAACAGTTTTCTTCCTTACAACTGAAGACTTTAGATGTACATCTTTTTTTACAAATATGGTTTTCAAATGAAGACATAAAACTTCTAAAAGAACAAACGTGTGACGTATAAAATGAAGGGACAAGAAGTACTTTCATGGCTTAATTTACAATGACAACAATAGTTCTCTAGGTTAAACACAAAACTGGAAAGAAATATCATTTTCCATATAGTATACTATCTTCAAATAATTTCTTCTCATACAAACAAATTGGACAGCTGATATAGATTGTCTAGAAACCGTGTGATTGGTATATTATAATGGTAGTACACAAATTTTATATAAGTAAATGTTTAAGGATAAAAACAATAAAGAATGCAATTATCAATTAGTGTATCCTATAAATGGGTAGGCAAGGAAAATCCAAAGGCAATAAAGGAAGGCAGCAAAACCTAACAACATCACAATCGTGAATGAAAGGGAAGTGAGTGTAGCCTTGATCACGAAATACAGCATTTGGCCCTACTCACTCTACCGCCCAAAACGTACACTTTCTTCCCATGTCTTCGTCTCACTCTTTTTCCTGTAAAATGTCGACACAACTGATCAACTCATATGTCTAGTCTTTTCCTGTAAAATGTCGATAAAACTGATCAACTCATATATCTCGTCTCAAAGACAAATTGTTAGCTTGAAAAGCTTAAGACTGGGTGTAATAAGGAGCATCAATGACCACATCACTGCTACCTCAACTTTCTCTCACTACAAATAACTTCACCACCAACTTAGTGTAATAAGACAACCAGCTTCACCTCCAAAACATACTCCTTTTAAACACAAATACACCTCATAGAAACCATTTAGTAAACACACGCACAACAAACTTCCTACAACTCGATGGTCTGCATGACTGAGTCTTTCGAAATTTGGCTTCAAGACGCGTCGAAAGGAAGCTCCGTAACAATGAAAATGCGTGCAAGTGGTGCCACATGAACCAAGGACGCGTGCGATTTTCTCTTATTACGAACAGTCTAAGTCAGTATTATTTAGGTCTGCTTATTAGTTCATTTGGATATTAAGTTTACTAATTTACCTTTTTATATAAACTCTTAGTGTATCACGTATCGTTCATTCTGACATATACAAGTTATTCTTGTCTCAGATTTCAACAAATATGTAGTACTCTATGATTTATTAGCAAGACAGAAGTTTCAAATCAATTCAGTGTCGAACTATACTAGTATACCATACACCATCAAACCTATATGTTTTAGGAAATATTTTCAATTTAAATTAACACAAGAACAACGTCGTTTAATCAGAGTATGAAAAAACCAGACCTAGCTAGTGCAACCTTAGGATTATGTTTAATTAAAGGAAAAAATATATGTTTTCCACAAAAATGTTTTGAAAAAAAAAAAATTGAGTTACAATCCTTTTACTTTCAAAAAATTCTTCATAAAATACAAATCCCCTATTTTCTAACTTAACAAGGAAAATTACAAAATAATTTTTTTTCCTTGTTTTTCTTTGTAACACAAGGCCCTCCCTTCCTTTTTAAAAACAGAAAATACAAAAATCAACAAAACGCGTCTTCTATATTTTCAAGTGTTTTTTAGAGATAAATTTTCCTTTCAAATTTCTACAAAATTAGAGATAGGAAAAAGAAATAAAAAAAATAAAAAATAAAAAATCTTCAACTAAACGCACCCTAGACATTTATCGAACTAGCATTACCACCTAATATAAGTGTGCAAGTTTTTTAACAATTTCGTCTCATGTTTGACACACTTTACATAAAAGTGAGCAAATATGCATACATAATCAATTAATCGGTATAAGACAAAATCTTAGTTTCCAAAATTTTCTAGGCAATACTAACAAAGTAGAGTAATAACTTGTGTTTTGTAATACACAATAAAAAACTAAACATTTGATAAATAAAAAAAATTGAGTAGAAGAGTAATAGAGTATACTCAACAAAACAAAAAACTTCTTTTCATGTACAACTGTTAATTAATGCTAAGACTTTAATTCATAAAGTAGAAAGGATGTGACAATGAAATATATGGTGATCTCAAATTTTGTTTTGTTTGGAAGAATTGAAATCATATAAGAGACACGTTATAGTTATCATGTGTCACACATGGAGAAGGCGTTGTCAAAGTGTTACATCTGCCTTTTCAACATTTTGTCTCCATCAAGATGTGAAAATTCTTTTATACGTTGAACTATGTTATTCATATTTTAAAAGTATGTTTAGTAGCTTATTGAAACATATCATATACAAACATCGAATTCGATAACATCTTATTAAACAAGGTCGACGCACTAATGACAAACAAGTCAATGTATGGACATCTGGGAAGTTATTGAGAATGAGATCACAAAGCTTGAAATACATTTCGATAACGTAACATTGCGATTGTTGTCAACCAAATAGTTGTGCATTTAAGATTTCCATTCACTGTTATTATTGTATTCGAATTGTTGTGGACAAGAGGTTGAAGTCCAATAATTAAAAAGGCTAGCCCATATACTAGAAGTAAGTTTGTATGTATATTTAGCCCAAGTCCATCTGCACCTAGTGCTACTACTCCCTGTGACAGCTCATGCTCATTACCCAAAGGTAAGTTCTTTGTCTATGCGCCTAAGGTTGTGTTTGTTTATTAAGAGCCTCTGAATCTGAATCTGATTCGCACATCTGAATCTGAATCTGAGGCGGAAATGTCTGAATCTAAATACGATAAGACTGTTTGTTTTCCATTTAAAAACGTCTGATTGTTAGATGATGTTTGTTTGTATTAACGACGACTACACTATAATAAACTAGATGTCCAACGAATATAAATTTGTAGCATACTGATGAACAAAACTTCACAATATTTACAATATTCATGCACACTTTGAAATTATTTAATTTGATACAACGTAGATATATTATTGATGCATAGTCACATACTTATCAATAGTTCAATACACCTGTTACTTCAATCTACACGTAGATACTACAAAATAAAAAACTAATAACCTTTATATACACAACCATCAAAAATACACATTCACTTATTTACAACTTTTCCTACCTATTGCCTACTGTAAATTGAAGCCAAGCAGTCCCACTACTCACAAAATTCCACTTACACATTAGAATATTAAGACCCATTGTACTAGCAGTTGACTATTATTCATTGGACTCAATTTGCACAACTTGCTACTACGGAGTATAAGAGAAAGAAACCCAGTTTTTTTGACTTCAAATTCATCATCTGTAAAAATCATTTAAAGTGTCCATCTTCATCATCAAGAACACCCAACCTTTTTCAACATCATACTCCTCATAGAAAATCCAATCTTTGGTATAACTACAAAAGATAACCCAGTTTTGATTATCACCATTGTAGATGTATTCACACCTACAATCCCTATAACCAAATCTTTAGTGGGGCTACGGCAGTAAGCCGACATGGTGGCCGACGACGGCATGGTGGTCGACGACGGCTTGGTGTCTGGAATTGCAATGAGGGTGGCACGAGTTTGAATTAAAGGTGGATTTGGTGTGAAGAAGATTAGGAGATTAGTGCGTGGGTTTTTTTTATCATCAACAAGAGGCAATAAGATATCTTTCAAAATCTGGACCAACTAGATGTTTTATGATCTGAGCGTGTCTGAACAATGAAAGAAAAACAAACACGCTTTTTACTCAAAAGCTCTGACCGATTCAGATTTTTGGTCCATTAAGAGCCCAGTAAGACATTTAAAGAAAAAACAAACACCACCTAAGCAAAAATGCCATTGGTCTGGACGGACCTACATAGATGCCGGGTGTGAAACGTGCCACACCCAATTTTGGGTCACGCAGTGTATTTTTTTTCTTCAAAATGTGTCATTTTTTGGTATGTGAAACCCCCGATTTTGTGCTATTTTCTTTATAGTGCAACTTTAGTTTGACTAAAAAACTTTTTATGGTACGATTTTTAGTAATTATGATTAAAAATAAATAAATTGTGCAACGCCTTTCCAAAAATCCTGAGTCCCTATGGATTAATAAAGGTTCTCTATGTTGGGTTTTAAAACCCTCTTGAGCTAATTAGAAACCAAAAAACACTAATGAAATAAAACACATTTGTTCAAGCGAACGGTATTCTAACTGGAAAGAATTATGCCATGTGGAAGAACGTGGACATTGTTCTTGGTTGCATGGATTTAGGTCACCCACTTCAAGGTGCAACCCACACATATTTGATATTTCCAAGACGGACAAACGCAAAGAACAGGAAAAAAGCAAAGTAAATGAATTGTTGGTTTATATGTTCTTAAAATAAAAGAAAAGTAATCATAAATCACATTTTTAAGTTAGAGAAAAAGGAATATACTCATTTAAATTACATGTACATTTTTTAGTTGTTAGTAACAAATCTTTTAAAAAAGGCATATATAAAAAAAATAAAAAATAAAAAAAATAAAAAAATTAAGAACATAAAACACATTTTTTTTTCCTTTTACCTCAACTTTTAACTCAAGAACACAATAATATGGATGATATTGAAAAATATTAACACTTTTTTTTTTTTTTTTTAATCATAAATGTTAATACTCTAACCACATGTATTTGTAGATCATAAAATGCTTGATTCCAAGTGCCTATCGAGCCTATCACTAAAAGCATTAATGCCACGAATTTCATCACTGAAATTGAGCTAACTTTTTGCAAAACATAATGTCTACTCTCGCAGAGAAACTTAAAGAACTATGAAGATTTTACTCTTTCATTCGATTCTCATCCTTCTCCTTAAGTCCTTGCTCAATTTTAGACAAAATATGGTGATTACAATACTCAGAAGTATAGATGGATTTAAGCACATGTCACATTTTGTATAAAAGAAAGAGATACTAAAGTAAAGATTGAGAGTGCTCGTTTGGCATCAACATGTGAATTCCTTATCCTACTATACATGTACATCTGTTTGGGCCTTACTTTTGTTAATTTCCTTACCTCTTTTCCTCTTTTTAATCCATAGATGTTGACGCCAAATGAGCACTCACAAAATATATTCGATTCAGTCTCTTTCCCTTGCACAAGATGTGACATGAGCTCATTAAGTGTCCATCCCCATGATGTGCTCCTTTATGTTCCCCTTTTCTTTATACCTCATTGTAGCGAGTTTCGTCAACGTGTTACTCCTACACTCTTACATGCTTCCGAATATTCATTCTTGGCAAAAAGTTGCTCAATCACAATGAGGAAATTATTGGCATTAGTGCTCTCAGTGGTAGAGCCTGGAAATCGAGTGCTTCATGATCATCAAATATATGCGATTTGAGGGTCCTATTTTTCAATTTTTTCTGTATATATGGTTTTGGTTGTCCGTGGTGGAAATGGGTCGCTTAATCTGAAGTGCATGGTCTGAGTTTATGCAACCGAGAACAATTTCCAGGTTTATGCGACCAAGAAAAATTTCCACGTTGTTTTTCACATGGCAATATGGCATGAACACATTAAACTATTAATAGCCTTTCGGGCTTTTTGGCATATCAATTCATACGAGGTCGGTCCAATCCAAGCTATTTTGAACCCCAATAAAAATTACTTATTTTGCCGTTCTAAAAAAAAACAACAAAAAAAAAAATTTTTTGCTTATTTTGGCCTCAACCAAGTTAGCAAACTGCTACTTTGCCACATATAGTAAATTGCTTCTGGCTTTCTTGTCGATGTTTCATTTTTTGGCATATCATATTGGTTTTCTAAAGCCTCAAGTCTTACTACATTCTGTCCATTAGACCATTCAGCATACAAGGGTGCAGTGGCGGACGCACTCGAGACCAAGAGTCACAAGGTCCATTTTTATAAAAAGTATCAAACATCGTAACCTAAAAACTAAGGATCACGTTCATTTTAGAAAAACCGGTATATTTGACATAATTTTACAATATGCAAGAAAAATCCACGGGGTTCCCGTGCACCCCCAGGAACCCCCCTTGGTACACCCCTGCAAGGGTGGGTTGTTGGTAATTTAAATGTATGACAAAGTCAATGTACGTTAGTCACAACCTCCAAAACTCTATTCAAGAAGACTTATTCTTGCCAAGAAAAACACACATCTATATAATATACCTACATGAAAAGGTCCTCGTATCATACTATTCTAACTAAGCTAATAAAAATGTTGAACGATTAATTAATAACTACTTGGTCTTACCACTCTCCATATTAAGCTTTTTTTGTCGTTTCCTTTGTTTCTTAGCAACTGGCGTTTGGAAATATCTCATGTAAACCTGGTCTTTGGGAAAAATCTCAAGATGCCACATTACCACCTACGCCACTTCTTACGCTTAGTCACTTTATAAAACATTGATCCTTCCAATAATGTTTTGCAAATTTTCTTTTTGGTCACTGTTAGAAGGGTAATCTAGACATCTAACCAAATGTAAAGTTGTAAACCTAAACATTGCAATATCTATAATAATGCTTTAGAATATTAGACTGCAATTAAAATATATCTCAAGAATATTGAGAAAATATCTATTGATGTTGATTTCAACAGATAATCCAAGAAGAAGCTGACAATTTCCAAGTTGTATACCAAGTCAACACAGGTACCTTCCTACCTTAAAACTAATTACGTAGTATAATTTAAAATAAAATTGATATTCTTTCACTTACTTAAAATAGAAACTAAATGATTAACTTACGCTAAACTGCATATATCAGGCTTAGGGCAAATCCTAATCCTACATTTCAGCTGAATTTTATCATGTTAGATCTCTTCTGCTGGTTACTACCATTACAATTAGCGTTTAAGTAATCCTAAATGCTAATTTAATACTGTAGATCATTTGTTCTAACTCTGACAATAATCTTTGTCTATATCGCCTCAGTACAAGTAACCAATCATAATCAAGTTTCAAGATCGGCTTGCAGTATATGCTTGTACTACAGTTAATGGGCAGGGTACAAATCCTAGGCATTGAACGTGAAAGAAGATGTTTAACTAGTAATAAAGGTGGTGAAAGATACTTGAAAGAAAGCGAAAAAATATCAAACCAGCTAATCAAGCTTTGACATGGCTCTTATAATTAAATAAAGTAAATATAAAATTAGTGAGGGAATATAATTATTATAGGACTAACCAGAAAGGCCTGCAAATTCTCCAAATGGCAGCACCCGAAGACTCTTTGTTCTCTTATCAATTCTTCATTCTTCTTGTCATCTATCTCAATAGTACGAACAGAAAAAGACAAATTACATTGAAAATTCATTCATTAATATATTTATGTATTCATGTAATCTAAAACTCTCTAACCATTTATCATGAGTAGAAGAGAACACCATGGACGTAACTCTACCTCCTCCTCTCATGGCTTCTTCAGGCTTACTTCCAACTGGTTCTTTGTTAGAATCACTGATCCACATCTCTAATGAAGTAACAACTATAGAAAAGATTCCAGTTACACAAACAAAAAATGTTTCGATAATGATAAGAAGGATTAAACTTCTTTCATCATTGTTTGAGGAGGTTCAAGAAACAAACACACAACTTCCTCCTTCTTCCATCTTGTGCCTCACTGAGCTTTATTCGGTGATACGGAGGGTGAAAACATTGATACAAGTTTGTCAAGAAGGTAGCTGTCTGTGGAACCTTGTTCGTTCAGAAAGCATATCAAATCAGTTCCATGTGATTGTGAAAGAAATGAGTAGAGCTTTAGATATCTTACCTCTGAGCTTGTTGAAGATAGCAGCAGACACAAGAGAGCAAGTTGAGCTTCTTCATAAACAAGTCAAACGAGTTGACTTGTTGGTCGATTCTAAAGAGATTCAAAGAAGAGATGAGCTTCTTCAAGAGATGATGGCCAGTAAAAGTGGCAAAAGTAAAGATATCATTGACTTTGAGAAACTCAAGGTGATTATGACTCAAATTGGATTGAAAACCCCACTCGATTATGAAGAAGAGATTTCAAAGCTCGAGGCTGAAGCCGAGAAGCAAGCAGGAACAGGGGGGCTTATCGTGGTATCCAACATCAATAATCTCATTTCACTCGTTTCATTGTCAAAAAACATGGTTTTCAACAATGAAGATCACAAAACACCTCAAGAAGGACCTAGTAAAAATTTCCAAAACCATCATTATCCATCATCTCAATCAATGATCATCAACATTCCAGACGAATACCGTTGCCCAATTTCACTCGATCTAATGAGGGACCCAGTAATAGTAGCATCCGGCCACACGTACGATCGGGTCTCAATTGCACAGTGGATTAACTCCGGGCACCATACTTGTCCCAAAAGTGGCCAGAGGCTAATCCACATGGCACTCATTCCAAACTATGCACTCAAAAGCTTAATCCACCAATTTTGCCAAGAAAACAACATACCATTAAATGATCCTGAAACATCAAGTTCCTCATCGTCTAATCTCGATAGATCCCCGAGTATGAAAAGAAAGCTACCTGAAAAGGCAGTTGATCACATTTCCGCCACAAAAGCCACCATGGATGCGGTAAAACTCACAGCAGAATTCTTAGTAGGAAAATTAGCAATGGGTTCGATAGATATCCAAAGGCAAGCAGCTTATGAGCTGAGACTGCTTGCAAAAACTGGGATGGACAATAGGAGGATAATTTCAGAAGCGGGTGCAATTCCATTTCTGGTAACGTTGCTTTCCTCACACGATCCAAGAATACAAGAGAATGCAATCACGGCGCTTTTAAACCTCTCCATATTTGACAACAACAAGGTGTTGATAGTTGCTGCAGGAGCAATAGACAGCATTGTAGATGTATTAGGTTCAGGTAAAACAATGGAGGCCAGGGAAAACGCAGCAGCAACAATATTCAGTTTATCGATAATTGATGATTATAAAGTGATTATCGGTAGTCGTCCAAAAGCAATTCCATCTTTAATAGGGTTATTAAAAGATGGAACTGCAGCTGGGAAAAGAGATGCTGCAACAGCATTGTTTAATCTTGCAGTTTATGGTGTAAACAAAGTAAATGTTGTACTTTCAGGGGCGGTACCTATTTTAGTTGATTTGTTGATGGATGATAAGGCAGGAATTACTGATGATGCCTTGGCGGTGCTATCTCTGCTATTAGGGTGTTCTGAAGGACTTCAAGAAATAAGGAAAGGTAAAGTTTTGGTTCCAATTCTGATTGATCTTTTGAGGTTTGGATCTCCAAAGGGAAAAGAAAACTCCTTGACTTTATTACTGGGGTTATGTAAGGATGGTGGTGATGAAGTTGCTAGAAGATTATTAATGAATCCAAGGAGCATACCGTCTCTTCAAAGCCTGTCTGCTGATGGGTCTATGAAAGCTCAAAGAAAGGCTGATGCTCTGCTTAGATTGCTCAACAGATGCTGCTCACAGTCTCAGAATCCTGTTGAATGAAAACATAAGGCACAGAGAGATTGTTTCATTGAAAATTGAGTAATAAATGTGTAAATTTGTGGAGACGACATAAATGAAAATGTTGGTGTAATTTGTTCATGCAAACCCTCTTTGAATGCATAAGGTGTTGTACACTTCCTATTTGACTATTTTATTGAAGATCCCTATACGTAGAAAAAAAACAGGCAGAGGTAACATATAATCGTTCCTTGGAACAATACAGATATATATAATGTTAGTGTAATCTTTACAGGTGGTAGTATTCGTAACAAGGACCTAATGTGAGAATGAAGAAGAGCCCAACTAATAATTTTATATTGATATACCAATAACATTTACAAATAATTTACAATAACTTACAAGAAAATATACCCGAGACCCTACGGGTCATACTAGGCTCATATTGCATAGTATACAATTACAAGATAGAATGGGCGAAGGGGGTTTAACTTCTGTTGAACCACACGGGGTGAAATGAGTCAGTTCTTCTGTGAACGATGATTCTCAAAAGGTAAACAATATCATTATGCCTCTATAACTCCACCATTTCCAATTGAACATGGTTGTCATTTAACATGTACTTCCAGAACCAGCTTCCAGTATCCATAAATTCCTTTTTAATAGGACTTAATTGCATAGATAAACCTGAATTTCCAGATGTCACCATCATCTTGTAGCCATCTGGGACATCAAACACATGATTTCCCTGCATCAAGGATGAAAACATGCAAGTATTTAGTCATGAAGATATTAATCAGATAACGCAAATCCATATGTCGAATAGATGAGAATAAAAGGAGAATTATTTGATAACAAGGCAGTTTTTTGAAAATCTAACCTCAAGGTTAACATCTACAGCTTCAAATTCAGCATTTCCATGAAGTGTGACTTTTAGTGCCTCAAACCGCTGAACATCATGTCTCCAATACAAATTTTTATCCGAACTCCAGTCTATTCCTTTATTTTGTATGTTCACATTCTCTAATTTGCACCGTGCACACCTACATGAATGAACGTCATGTTTCAGCAGAGTCTCATAGTGAAGATCATTTTCTTTTACTTATTAGTCTATCACTAGTACCATATACTACCTGTATCCATACTGTAGTATCGATTCATGGTTTCTTTCAATCTGAGAGCCCATGACATTTTCAGCTACGACCAGCAAACTCCCATCAAGCTGAGATCAGAAGAACACGTTCAGTAAAACGAAAAAAATAAATAAAAATGGCTATGAGTTGAATGTGAGTATTGGGTAAAGTTTTTTGACCTGAACGTTTCTCCATAAGAATTCGGAAACCTCAACTTGTAATTCGGAACCTTTTGAAATTGAACCTCCGTAGAACTTCAAAAGTAAGAAAAAGACCTTGAAAAGTGAGAAGTACTAAAGGGAAACATCAATGCACAAATCTGCTACGTTTTACAAGAGTCGAGAGGGGAGCCCTTCAAATATTGATCTACTCTATTATTCAGTGATAAATATTTAAGTATCGCTCTATAGTTTTAGAAAGCGTAGCTGCGGGAGGCTTACCCGACACATTTCAACCGCAAAGAATAACCCTTTTTTGACGTTTTATTTAACACTAGCAGGGTACCCGCGCTTTGCGGCAGCGGGTACCCTAAAATAAAATTTTCTGGTGAATCATGTACTTCCTCCGTCCCATATTAAGTGTCCATAACACAAAAGCACAAAGTTTTAGAAGTATTAATTATTATAATTGATTGTTAACCAAATGACAATTGTACCCTCAATTAATATAAAGCACAAAGTTTTAGGTGTAATAATTAATATAAAAGACAAAGGACAAAATTGGAAATTGAGTTATCAAGATTCCTTCATTTATTGTAATGGACACTTAATATGGGACAATCAAAGATACCATTGTGGACACTTAATATGGGACGGAGGGAGTATTTTAATTTATTACGTTCTTTTTGACAATAAATTTACGGATATCAAGAATTTCGTTTAGCTCGTGCCCGTTCGAGCTCGTGCCCATTTGGGCTCGGGCCCGTTGGCTCGTGTCCGTTCGGGCTCGAGCCCGTTTTGCCCATGTTCGTTCAGGCTCGAGCCCATTTGGCCCGTTGCCCGTTTGGGCTTGAATATTTGTATAATGTGCTTTATTATTTGTATTAGTGACATTTAATGCAGGAATTGTGTTTAAGTTGGTTGTAGAATATGCTTAATAATTTGTATTTCTTATGTAAGGGTGTTTTAATAGCTGCATTAATTGTATTTATTGACAAGTTAATTAATTGTATTTAATGTACATAATGATTTATTTATTGTATTTAATGTTAGTATTTCTATTTTAATTAGTTGTACTTTGAGCTTAAGAACTTGTAAATGTTAGAAAATGTGTTTTAATTACTTGTACTTTTAGCTTTATAACTTGTATTGTTTAATTTTAAGAGATTCCATTTTTAGTAGGCCTTAATGCTTTATAAGATACTAAGATTTAAAGGACTTGTTCGTTTAAAATTGTAGAGGTGGCAATTTCAAGAAATTTGTTAATTTTCAACAATTTTGAACTATAAGCATTCTGGCTCGAGCTACCCATTTATATAACCTCTAACAAACTGTTAAGATATGTTCTTAGTAATCAGTATAATCAGATGAGGCTTACAGATTTTATATATATAAGAGGAAATATGAGGTTACCTTTTGTCTAGTGACTTCCCATAGAGGACCTAGAGCAGGATGAAGAAGGATGAGATATGGTGGTCCTGAATCAGCATACTTGTCATTACTTTCAATCTGCATAACAGAGATTCACTGATAAACGAAGTACCCAATACCCTCCACACTCCAAAACCAAGGAAGTTTCTGATTATATAAATATCCATGTTAAGCAATAATGATAACAGAATAAATGTGAGCATATAGTACCTCAGGGAGCTTGATATCACAATATGAAAGAATATCATACGCGTTTCGTATTATGTCAAGTAGTGCACCTTCTGGAGTCTGCACATACATTGTTTAAAGTACGAAATCAGCAGGTTTCCACGATAGAAAGCAAATAGTGAAATATCCAACAATGTTTCATCACAACCAAATTTCTCATCAAAATTTATGGTAAATGACAGTAGAGAATAGGACCTGATGCAGGGACATGTCAGCGGGCTTTCTTTTCTTCTTAGCTGATGATGTGACCTTCCTTCTGTGATTGTAGACAATGAAGGTATCTAACATTTCTGCAATCACATTATGTGGATAGATTTCTTTAATACAAGAGACTTTCAAAAATGGATAAAAAGATAACTATACAACACACAATAAATAGAAAATAAATTGCATTATACCTTCTACGCCTTCAGAACATCGAGAGGAAAAACTATTGACAAGATTATCAGCAATATTTTGCATTGTACATTCCAATCGCCCGCCTGAAACACTGCCACCAGAAAAGAAAGTCAGATCCAAATCCTACTATCTGAAGGAAATGAGTGATGATATATATGCCTAACAATGAGACCTAACAATAGACCTACTCCATTCATCTTTTGACAAGTGTGATACAGTTTTTCTCTTTCATCATTTCCCACCAATCAATTTTTCAAATGCACCAATCACAACTTTAAGTCTAATTTTAGGCAATTCAAATCATTTTTCTATTATATATACATATAGAAAATTCAACCTCCTTAAATGCAGTTAAGAGCCAAGAATTGTGGCAATGTTCATCAGTTACTAGCCACTTCAATGATTTGAATTTTGAGCATTGTAAGCAAATTTGATAAGAAAGAATAGAAGTATGATTTATTCGTCTACAAGCTCTTTACCGCGGATGATCCTTAGCAATTGTAATAGTGCTAAAATAAAGATTTTAATTTCTCACATTCTTAGAAGGAACACAGATTTTACTTTTAAATATAATGTTTAAGTTTGGCATTAGCAAATGTCTTCTTGTATATTATCAGTATCTATTGACACTAAATGTTATATGTAGCACCATTAACGGTTTAACCAGTGTGAACGAAATATTAGGAGCCTCGCCATTTATTGGTCAAAACAAGCATATGAATTTGAACAAGAATATAATGGCTATTGGCAAACTAAGCACGCCAAAGCAAAACTAATAGGTCCATACAGAGGAACATCCAAGGAGAAAACACACCCGTGTTGGAACCCAAAATGGTCCACAAAGTTGATCGATTTTTTCACATTCAGCACCATGCCTGGTAAGCTAGTCTCATCCTTACTTGATCCAATAAGCTCTGCAGCATTCAAGTCCACGTACATAATATTCGTATTTGCTGGGAACTCTGTCTGCAAACTTAATAAATAACCACGGTTAACGGGAGAATATAACAAAAGTCTTGTCTGTATTAAACTTCTAGGCAAAAATTAAGAAATTAAAAGAAAACCTCTAAATACAAACCATATTGGATTTCACTAACCAAACCATTTTACTATAGAAGAAAATATTGATAGCGATTGGTGGTGATTTATGTATCACAGCAATACGAGAAAAACATATATTGAGCAGAACACTCATTTACTTGTAAAAACAATAAAATGGGGGAAAAGCAAACAATGTAGAAAAAAGTTGGCTGTGCCACAAAATGAAAAATAGCATGTAGCTGCCCAAGTTAGGATGGTTAATTTATCAATGATCTTACTTGTCTTCTGTGAAACTAAATAAAGGGTTCTAATAATACCTATTAGAAGAATGAGATCCATCAGCAATTCCAAATTTGTCAAACTCGGTATACTCAATGCATGACACGCCATATGCCCATGTCCCATCAGGCTTGCCTTTCTCAATTAAAACATTTATGCCTTCTGTAGCACCAGAGTTTCGTTTGCATGATGCGAAACCAAGCTTCTGAAAAAGATCAGGTAGAAATAAAAAAAATTAGTCATATAGATTGTCCAACAATATCAGATAATCAGTTTCTCCTAACCAAAACTAATCAGTGTAAGCTTCAAAACACATTTAAGCATGATTGCAAGATAAACTTTCATTACGAGTGATGACGTTTGTTGACGTCTTATGTTTTCTCAGTTTATTTTACCATATGTTTCCACATATTAAATCTGTGAGAAGGTAATTAGCCTCTTGGAAGGTTTAAATACAGGACCCACCCCTTATAAATCATAAGTGACGGTATGGAATTATGTGAGTAGTGGGTACAATTTCAGATAGCTGTGAGTGCCTGTCATAGCTGCATGGAAATCATTGTAGTGTTCAATAAGCCATATGCACTTTAGCCACATCCATAGAAAGAACATGCATCCCCCCATTCACAACCAAGTGCAAATGTTGAGTTAGCAGTCAACTTCCACAAAATCCTCATTAGTCATTTAAATAATACTAGTTATTCCTATGTTTAGTGTAAACATTATATCTATATCTACCACTAAGCTGAAAGGACAAGCTAATAATATCCAAACAGATGCATGTAGTTCTTCCATTCCCGAATACCGTCTAGTATGACAATGCCACCCAGTTTCAAGTCCAAAAAAGGTGCCACTTATATTAAAAGGTTAGTTGACTGAAGTATTTCTAACACACTGGCATTTGTAGAACTAACAGAAAAACATAATGTAGTAATCAAGGTGGACAATTTTGGAGGATGCTGAAAAGGTAAAGGTTCATACATATCCAAGTAGATAGACTGAGAGAGAAGCAGGAATAAAACTGTCTTTTCTTTAAACAGGCTTTTACTAAAAGTAACCAGTTAGGCAAAGTTCAGATAGAAGCATAACCTTCTCTTCACGCAGACCAATCCCTGCCATTGCCATGAGGGTCACGTCCGTAGCAGCTACGACATTACTGCAGACATAGACCTTATATTAAGACATAAAATCTAAATGCCAACATTGTCATATCCAGCCGCCATCTGAGCACAAATACATATTCGGAAAACTAATTTAGGCTAACCTGACTTGTCGAACTGTTGCACCTTTTCTTCTATGGTCACGAAACCACCGAAAAACACCTTTGTCATAAGCAAGTTTCCATATCACACCATGACCACCAGGCTTGCACACAGGCACAAACTGTCCCTTTGTCAACCACTGGCCATCTTCAGCGCTAACAGCAGGGACGAGTGGCTGGCAAACACGATTTAAACAACGTAAGTATTGTCTTATATTGTAATTAAGCTTGAAACGATTGTAGAAGGCATAATCAATATTTCATAAGACCTGTTCAAAAAGTTGGAAACTTGATCGACCTCTTCCAAACCATTTGGATCTTTCACACAGCAACGTGATATGTTGATGGTTATTTTTGGCCGAACTTGTCATAATCGCGACAGGTGTTATGCATTGTTCTCCATATAATTTGAAATATAAGAACTCCCTAGCCTTGAAATTGTTGAACAGTTGTTACTACCGGTAAAAATAGTATCATAGTGTAAACGCAAACTAACGTCCTTAATTTATTTTTGCATAAGATCAGATGCAATGACCTTCGATCATCCACCTTTACTAGAGGACAGTCATATAAACTTAGAAAGAAATTTTACCTGAAGATCTCTTATGAGACCTTCCAACAAGGTACGGCCACAATACGGAAGCATTGCCGCCGGGAGACATTCACCCGTGACTGAGTCCACAAATCCAAGCCTGTCAGCAGAGCCTCCAAGAGGATAAATCTCTCCTAGTTGCGGCAAACCCTAAATTCAGTTTAAAATACCTAAATCTCCGATACTGTTTCCTTGTATCTTATGAAACAACAAACAACACAAGACTCATCTTACCTCAATTCCCCATAAAGCAGCCCGTGCAGCATATTCTGTGTCTTGAGAAAGATCAAGTACACTTGGTGGATGGATTTCTAAAATTTCCATTCCCATTGAGTTAGTGTTATTTACGTGTTGAAAGTTATCATTCTTCTCTCCATGTACAGACTGAGAAAGTAGCTCTAAAACCATTAGCTGGTATCTGCAAAAAATTCAATTATTCAAGTATATGATCATCCGTAATCATAATTAAAACCATACGAATTGATCCCAAAAAAATCCAGTCTATGAAAAGTAGCATTTAGAATAAAGTCATAAACCATGTAAATTGAAAAAATTCTCAAGCATTCATTCTGCATTCTCGTAACAACACTTGTGATGTCATAAACAGTAGTTATTTTGCAAAAATCGGACTTCCATATTAAGATGCATCTTCCAAATTTTCACTCATTAGATCAAATTTTGGATAATGATCCAAGTAATGCAGTCAAGTTAACTTTGTTATAAAGTTGGCCTATATTACGAGTTACTAGTAATGCTACAGTCAGATTCACGCAGAATTCTTACTTTCATCCTAAACTAGCTAGAAACTTTATTATAACGCTTAACGCCATCGTATCATAACAAATACGCTACAAACAGACAACATGACAATAATAAGTGCAAATAGAAAACTAACCCAATAATCCCTCCAATACAGTTATAAAACTCTTCAACGTCTCTAAGCGTCCGCAACAACGAATTCAACGCCGCACCGTCAACTTTCTTCACACACTCATCACTCCCGTCCCAATTCTCAATCATTTCAACCAAACTATACAACGCGGCCTTCAACGTACTTCTCGCAGACAAAACCTCACCATTACTATCAACTTCATAATCATTACTNCTCTAAAACCATTAGCTGGTATCTGCAAAAAATTCAATTATTCAAGTATATGATCATCCGTAATCATAATTAAAACCATACGAATTGATCCCAAAAAAATCCAGTCTATGAAAAGTAGCATTTAGAATAAAGTCATAAACCATGTAAATTGAAAAAATTCTCAAGCATTCATTCTGCATTCTCGTAACAACACTTGTGATGTCATAAACAGTAGTTATTTTGCAAAAATCGGACTTCCATATTAAGATGCATCTTCCAAATTTTCACTCATTAGATCAAATTTTGGATAATGATCCAAGTAATGCAGTCAAGTTAACTTTGTTATAAAGTTGGCCTATATTACGAGTTACTAGTAATGCTACAGTCAGATTCACGCAGAATTCTTACTTTCATCCTAAACTAGCTAGAAACTTTATTATAACGCTTAACGCCATCGTATCATAACAAATACGCTACAAACAGACAACATGACAATAATAAGTGCAAATAGAAAACTAACCCAATAATCCCTCCAATACAGTTATAAAACTCTTCAACGTCTCTAAGCGTCCGCAACAACGAATTCAACGCCGCACCGTCAACTTTCTTCACACACTCATCACTCCCGTCCCAATTCTCAATCATTTCAACCAAACTATACAACGCGGCCTTCAACGTACTTCTCGCAGACAAAACCTCACCATTACTATCAACTTCATAATCATTACTATCATAACCTGAATTTAAAACATGCTCTTGACCAGCTGCAACTATACATTTAAGCAAATAAAACTCATACTCATCTAACTTAAACTCATCTAAAACCCTAGCGTATCCTTTTTTATTCCTTTTAAAAAACCGTTTCACTCTCGAATCACAATCCACCACGTGTACTTTCTCCCGTAGCGTTTTCGCACTCGTTAAGCTTTTCCGAAGCTTACGGAGACGGTTAAGTTCGTTACCGGACTCAAATTCCGGTGCCGGAGACACGTACTCAACCGGTTCAGTCGAAACATTCGTTTTCCGTCTACCGTAAGACGAAGATGACGACAGAACTGACGGAGTTGACGGTAATGAAGTGAACGGAAGTTTATTTGACGGCGCGTGGGAGTCACGCGCCGAGAAGGTGAAGTAGATGCCGTTGTGGTGGAGTAAGGAGGTTGTGGCTACTGGTGTGAGAGGTTTTTGAGCTTGGGTGAGCGAGTGGGAGTCACGCGCCGAGAATGTGAAGTAGGAGGTGGTTGCAACTGGCGCCATGGGTTATGTGTGTTGGGGGGTGCGAGTGAAATGGGGTGGGGGGTGAGGGGGGTTAGTTAATAAGAGGGAAAATGGGAAGGGAGGGATAAGACGAGATTCTGGGAGCATATACCAAAGAGAAGTAACGGTAAGGATTTGTATTTTAGGGAAGGTGTGTTTTGTGTGTTTTGGCGTGGCGTAACTAACTTGATAGTGTTCCACGTATAAATGGAAAGTTTTGAGATTGAGATATTTTTTGAAAATTAATCTAGCTTGTAGTTAAATCTAACCAAAGTAGTAGCTTTAAAAAGTTAAAACTCATGTGTCGACTTCAAACAATGTTTGGTTGTTTCATGTGAAACGAGGTTGTGATTAAAGGTGGAAACTAGTCAAGCTGAGTCCAAGGTTGTCAGAGCTCGAGCTCGAGTTCGGGTAGTGGTATATTAGAAAGGCTCGAGCTCGGATCTGGCTTTGCTCGATTTTACAATGCACCAATGAAAAATCAAAGCTTGGTTTTAGCTCGGCTCGTAGTACATATATTTTGAGCTCGTTAATAAGCGTGTCTATATAAAATATCCTATTGTCTTTTAGGCTCGCGAGCTTAATCGAGCTTTTTGTATAAAGCTGGGCTCAAGCTCGATTAACAAATGAACTGAAATTTAGGCTCGAGCTCGTTTAAGCTCGACTTATACGAGATTTTAACCGATCCAATTCCGAGCTTTTCATGAGCAGCTCGCCTCATTTCTACCCTTAATTAAACCAAGACCTATTTCTTCAAAAGACCTCTCTTTCAGGGTCCCGCAAGCCACACAAAACTTTGTCGCTTGTGTGGTTTGAGTTTAACGAGTTTAACACATCTACTAGAAAATCTCAAAGCCCTCACCACTACTAAGCCACACAGTTTAACCAAAGTAGTATCTATACATTAAGAATGATAAAATCATGTTTAAAATCATGCTTGACGTAACTAACTTGATAGTATCCGGTATAAATGGAAAGTTTTGAAATTAAGATATTTTATGAAAAGTGACCTTAAGTTTTAACTTAATAACTTGTGTTTAAGTATAAAATATGCTCATGCAATAACTCATGTTGAAAACTTGAAATAACTCATCCTTTGTATGGAAAACTTGATATTTATTCATAGCGTTTGTTGCTTATGGTTATGTCATCTATATTTGATTTTACTCCATTTTCGGCAAGGGTAGATCGAGAGTATCTTTCAAGGATGACACCATGTACGTTAAGATGCAAAACTACAAATAAAAACTTGAGGAAAGTAATAGCTTGTAAACACATAGGCAACCAATATATATGGCTGGATCGACTATGTAAAGATGATAATGAATCTGATAAGTAACTGAAAAATAGAAGAATCATATGCTATGTAAGTCACTCATCTAGTTGACTCGTTATTATAAAAATTAAGTATATACAACTGATCATAGATCTTGTGAAAGCGTTAAGTTGAAACTGATCTCGAAGAAACAATGGCACTCTTTAATATGTGAAATCATAACTTGGTAGTATTTTAACACCAGCTAGCACAACATATATGCTCATGTCCAACCGAAACTTTTTTGACCAGATAAAGATTGATACATGTAGCAAAGAACAACTTAAATTATATCACTCTCGCGAAAGTATCTAAAATGTTTAACATGTGGTATTTTCCATAACCACACAAAATTAGAAAGTGAAAAATAAAATTTTTGTACTTTTGAAAACAAGTAGGTAGCAAGTAATTTGGGCTTAAAATAACCATAAAATTGGGCTTCTCACATGTAACACCTTGGGCTAAAATTAGTTCAACCCATACCAGTCTTCCCCCCACAGATAAGGCACTGGAAATTGGAACACTTTCAATCTCTCTATCCATACCAATCCCCTTCACACTCACCTTCAACCTTGTTCCCAAGGTTCATATTGAAAAAATGGCATCTTCATTATCAACATTTCACCCAATTTCATCTCACAAAACCCAAACCCCGAATTTAACGTCATCCTTTTTATCATCAATTCCATTATCTTCAAACTCAAACATCTCACTTCAGTTCCGTTGCAACAAACAACAACCACCTCGTACCCCACTTCACAAGTCACCTTTTACTGTCTTTGCCATGGCCCCACCTAAGCCAGCTGGCAAAGCTAAAAAAGGTTTTTTTTTACATCATATCATTTCCTTACATTAATGTTTTATTTATTTATTATATATAATGATATATAAGTTTATGTAATGTTTTAAGTACTTCATAATATATGTTTCACTTCTATCATTTCCTTACATTAATGTTTTATTTTTTTATTTTTATGATAATGTTTATGTTTTTTTTTTTTTTTTTTTTTTTTTTTTTTTTTTTTTTTTTAATAAATAAACAGTGACTGGAATAATTAAGTTGGCGTTAGAAGCGGGGAAGGCAACACCGGCTCCACCGGTGGGACCCGCATTGGGTTCTAAGGGAGTGAACATTATGGCGTTTTGTAAGGATTATAATGCCAGGACTGCTGATAAAGCTGGTTATGTTATTCCTGTTGAAATCACTGTCTACGATGTTAGTTTTTGTTTCCTTCTTTTTAATGTCGTTTTGTTGCAGTTTGTTTGGTTTGTTTGTTTTTAAGGATTGTGTGGTGGTTTTGGTTTTGTAGGATAAGAGTTTTACATTTGTGTTGAAGACGCCTCCTGCTTCGGTTTTGCTTCTTAAAGCTGCAGGTATTATTTTCTTTTCGATTATACTTATCATAAGTCTAGGAAACATACGAGTTAATTAATCGATTATTTAGGGATATAAATCAAACAATATAGCCCATCCAAATATATCTCTTGTAGCCTGTTTTCTTATGCTTCATTATCCGTTTCTGATTATTTTATATCACATAGTCACTCTGAATGCTGAACACTCCCTGACCTGAGTTAAAGTCGATAGTTACCATTGATGCTGATTACAAAGGTTGTAATAATTATCCAAAAACCCTCCTTAGTTACCAGTTGTCGCAGATATGCAAAGTTTAAGTCGATAGTAGTGGTTAGGTTAGGCATTCATTTTGTGATACCTATTGGTAGAATATTTGTTTGGTTAACTTGAAGGACTGTTTTGGGTTGACTAATAAACTTCAGTTGATATCTTGGGCAAGTAATTGGTAAGGTTAAGGTACATTGGTCAACTCGTGTGACACAACTTATTTGCTAAATGAAAATACGTAAATAGACTATTCGGAATTCGGGATTTGGGAACAAAGTAAGTTCAAACTTCAAACCTATCCAAACATTGAACGTACATTATACTATACCATTTTCTGCGAGTTTCCATGTTGTGGGTTTCATCTTCCTTTCTCCTGTAAGTAAACTGCTAAACAGGAACCACAACACATTATGGTTTCGTATCACACATACAAATAGGACGGATTAGATGGAAATATTAAATTGTTAAAGTAAAAGCTATATGTGGCTGGAAGTTCATTAGAAGCGAGGATATGCACTCTATATCTCTAAAGGTTATGAAGCGATATTATAGGTGGCCATATGGATGGTGCGGATAACTGATAAATGCCCAATTTAGTATGGTCAAACGGGTCAGACTGGGTTGGGTCAACCCATGAACACTTTATCTATTATTTTTCTGGATTCTATAAAAAATTAATATGTTTATTATGATTACAAGACAAGATAATACAATCATAAACCAACTTTTTCTTACAAAATAAAACTGTGTACGAGGTTTTATGCAGTTGAGTTTTGGATGGTTTTCAACCACAGTAAGTGGTAAGATCAATCCAAATGACTTGTTTGTAGTTAAATGATCAAAAGTGACACCTATAAGCAATATCCTTATAATCGAAAGACGGCACATTTCTCATTCTGCTTCAGGACCAGAATCATTTGACATCTCTGTGCTCATTTTTATTTATTACGACAAGCAATTATTTTGGTGTTTATGTGTCACAAATTATATTTTCTAGGAGTGGAAAAAGGTTCAAAAGACCCACTTAGGGAAAAAGTGGGGAAAGTCACAGTTGATCAATTACGTGCAATTGCGACAGAAAAATTGCCAGATTTGAACTGCACTACAATCGAATCAGCAATGAGAATCATAGCAGGAACTGCTGCTAATATGGGCATTGATGTTGATCCTCCAATTCTCGAAAAGAAAGTCAAGCAACTCCTTTAATTTTTTTTCTTGACGCCTTGATTCAGGTTTGAGTAATGTAGCAATATCTGTAATGCAAATATGGTTGTATCCCTTATCTTATTTATTAGTTTCACATTTTGGTATGAATATAGAGATGTATGTCTATATAACGATGAATCTCCTGTTGCTAAAAAACCGTCGGTTAGTACTATTGCCATCTTAGTACTAAAGTCGCATTTTGTTTATTTGTTGAGTTAAAAACAGATGATTGATGTGAAAGTTTGTCATCATGACCAACTAACTTGGCATGTTGCCTTGTTCTACTGTTTCATACAAACATAAGCAAATAGTGATTCAAAAAATGTATTATGTGAACTCTTGGCAATACGACTTAATCTGAAATAGCATCTCTAGTATAATAACAAAGTTGTATAAGCCCAATTAGATGTCTAGTTACTTGATGTAAAATTTCTGATTCAAATAATTTTGTATATTCATAAATTATGCCGTATGAATTACTATGGAGTATAAAATATAGTTCAAATGTGTACATACATGTTAAACGCAGATATGCTCTCATCATATATAGTGTAACACTAATACATTCATGAGTTGCTATAAGTTGATTATTTGGCGTTATAAAAACAGAGTATACTTCGACATCAAACCTCATAGGAAAGACTCTTGGAGATGAAGTTACAACGTTATCTCATCCTTGGATCTCTAAAGGGGGTGTAGAAATCCGTTCAACATGGAATGATTGGAATCATGTCCGGATTTTAGGGTGTGCTGAGTGCACAACCGCACAGGCCCCCAAAAAGTTTAGGGCCCCTGATTTTATGATGCAAGGCTGGTTTAATTCGGTAAATGGGGTAAAAGTGATGAAAAGATACTCTAAAACATAAGACTTCGACTTTATGAGTTAAAAGTATACTAGTATTAGTTTTGAATGACTGAAAGAAAAAAGAAAAAAAAGTCATACGACATGTAACCAGGGTAGTGTTTACTTTGAATCATAAGGTTTATGGATATCACTTTTATCCTACTTTTTTTTTTATTCTATCCCAATTTGTTATTTAAGTAAAATCTTTTTACACATATTCTATAAAGAGATTTTAAACGGGGTCCGGTCGTTCTTACACATAAAATGTGATAAATATTGACATGTTATACATGCGTTCTGTTGTTTTCGGATGCTTGCCTTTTTCTATAGTTGTTTTACGCATATTATTTTTTCTGAACGAGTTTTATATATATCACTAGTAAATCTTTGGTGTTATTCGAGAGGCCTATATCGTCAAAATAGCATATGGCCCCCAAATTTCACGAGATGGCCCTGATTGCAATGATCCTAAAAATGCTTGTAGCCTTGTACTATTCCAATTTTAATTCTCTTTTGTTTTCGGTTCCTTGCTAAAGTTGCTAATAAAGCCGCCATTAGAAGACAACTACAGTATAAGTTATGTGACCAACTGTAAATGTACAAAAAACAACCTGTAAAACATCTAAAACATTTCTAGTATCTTAGAGTCAGTACAGATGAGTGACAATATTAATGTTTCATGATATATAGGAATATCTACATAATTTTACTATTAATTTATCGAAATTGGATGCAGATAAAATATATTGGGTGGTGGAAGGAGGGGAGACCAATGGTTTAATTAAAAATAATATTGATCAATAAAACAAAAACTCTGACAAGATGTTAAATTTTATACTAACACAGTGATGAAACCTAAAAAATATTCGTTCATCCAGCTGCCATGCAAATTGCAAAATCACCATGAATCTCACTGTTCTTGTCTACTACAAGTCCACGAATTAACCGTTAACCTACTAAATATTTCTAGTAATTCATCAAACAGTATACAAAATAAATTCAAAACATTGGGTTTCCTTTAAAACACAGTCTTAACTAGTCTAGTATATATGCTTATTGAACAATGACATAAATTAATTATATGATAACAACCACATTTCAGTTCAAGATTTATGTTCATGGAATCGTGGATATATGATTCCATAATGTGAAGTTGTTTAGAAAACAACAGTTGATCAGTATATAACAAATAATTATAGTATATAAACAAACAACAGTTGATCACACTTAATGTCATCTCACACCCCTCTCGAAGCCATCCTGAGTGTTGCATCCTGCGCGCTTAGTGTGTGTTTGGGACTTTTTAGTCGTGTATGTGTGTGTTTTGAGTCTGTTTTACTGTATCCATTCTTCAGTGTTATAAGCTAGTGTGTGTAAAATTTGGTTCAGTGTTAAGTGGGGTGGATAAAACCGGATTTTGGTCTCACCATACCTAGAGCTCTAAGAGAAAACAAATACAACCAATATATATACACATTAGTTGACAGTGAAAATACGAATGCTTAACAAAGTGAACTAAATTATAAGTTCAAGATGCATTCATTCAAGTTAACAAAAACACTATCTACCAACATGTGCCTATAATTTACTAGAACTTTGGATGAAAACTAAGATGCTAAAAAACACAATGTCTGAGTACTGTCTGACATGTACACGTACCCTGGCAAACAACAAAAGGAAGTAATTTAATCTATGCATTGTTTTCTGGACGAAGTACACCTTCAATATCTCACTTAATCTTTGTCTTTTATCACAAAGTCAGATCAAGAGATGCACTACTATTGTCCATTGTTTTTGCATGCTTTGATCTTGAAATGCTACTAGAATTCGAATTAGTAATTGGAGAAAACAAGGATAACGATAAATCGTTTTCATCAAACTCTTCTTTTCCTTTTTTACCATTCGTAAGATCCTGTTTTGGGATCTTGATTTCTAAAGAGAGATTTAAATCAAGATGTTCGGATTCTTGATCAGTCTCCTTTCTTTTGAGTACCCTTTTCTCTTGCTCTCGGTCTTTGATGATCACTTTTTTGTCCATCAAAATGTTTTTTCTTCGAAATTGATCAAGCATTGATAACCCATCAGCGTTGTTCTTGAGTAATCCCATTTTGGATTCCTCAACATGATTGCTTTGCAGGCTTCTCCAACTAGTGTGTTCTTGCTTGAAATTTGAGTGATCATTTCCGATGTTGTTCCTTGCAAGAATCCTCTCCACCATTGAACCATAAACTCCTTGTCTTAATCCGCCTACGAAAGGGTTATAGTTTATGCTTGCTTGCGGACTCCATAAACCATCTTGGTATCTAAAAATGGAAAGACGTACAACAATAAAGCAGATTCAGTTTCTTTTAATCGGTGCTTACGTGATGCAAGGATGACGATAGATGCATTTGTTATAGTTCTAGCATTAATGCAAAGAACTAGCTTCAATGTTGATCATAACTAAGTTATATATCTCATAATTAAAAAGTCAGACGTTTTGACGTATATAAACGATACCTAAATTTAGAAAGTGAACTTTGATTATAGCTTTGGAGCATTGGAAGTTGGCTTAGATGGAAAATATGGTGATCATCACCTTCACTAAGAATCCCTTGTTCTGAAACAAGAAGAAAAACAAGAAACTCGTTATCACTTTAAGATTATTGAATATGAAACTTAACCCTGATTTGATTTCATTCACATGGGTTTGTTTGTTATAAGTTTAGTACTCTAAGCTCTCGAATTAGCTAAATCTCGTCCGAGTGTTTTCCAACATTAAGTAAATCACAATTTAAATTAACTATATATGGCATATCGTTTGAATCTCAAGTCCATTTAAGAAACCCTAATTGCAATTCAAAGTAAATTTTAGACCATGAATTTGAAGTTTTACCTTGGTTAGGATCATCAAACTTCTTGCTCCTAAACATCTGAATGAAACAAATCAAGAACTCGAATTATAAAAAATATATATATACATATTCTTAACATAAAATAGAACATTGATTATCATTGCACCATATAATATAATTTTACTTGAATGAATCAAATTAATTAGTACCTGGAGATGGCTCTTGACATGAGAAATACTAAGGCCTTTTATATTCATTAGTTGAAGAACTAATTTAGGTGTAGCTCCTACACCATCAAACTCAAAGTTAAACATTAACCATTGATTAACTATGTAAAAACATGTATGAACATATATAATAAATCACAAATTTAGACAATTAAATCAAGCACATGAATTAAAGAAAAATGAAGTTATTTGCACTAACTTTCTTGACCTCCCAATCGTTCAATAGCTTGAACAAATCGTAGATGAAGATCAGGTGTCCATCTGAGCCTCGGGTTCTTAGAGCGAACATATGGCCTAACCGATCCTGAACCACTAGCCTTCTTTTCACTAGTCTCCTCAACCGTGCTATTGCTTGATGACGATCCATTTTTGGGTCTACTACTACCACCACTAGAGTTGTGGTCAACCTCTTCTGATTCATCACCATCATAATCATCATCGTCGCCGATATAATCATTTTCGTGTTGATCAGCATCAGGAAAACTAGGGTTCTGCTTTGTGGGGTAATCTTTTTGAGCATCTTTTTCACAAAAGGTGCTACTTTTATTCATTTCTGTTTTGGGTGTTTGATCAACTGCAAAAAGATCAACAAACAGTTGAAAATATATAGATTAAAGCCTTTTGCTAGGCTAGCTTGTGTGGTGCTAAAATGATATATACTTTGATGTTTTTCCACACAAAAACACACATACAAAAGGTGAGAGGACAGGTAGTTGGAACTTATTCTAAGGAAGATATATAACAGCTTGCTTAATTGATCTCTACTAGCAAGCAAAAGTTGCTAGAATTGGAAAGAAAAAATACATTGCCCTAGATATTTGACCCTCTCTCTATGTGTGTATGTGTATATATATAAATATATGAAAAAATGAAAATAAATAATGGATGATGCATGTGAATTCTATTTATTCATATGGATGGGACATTTTGATCATTAAAGTATTTAGTTTGATGATAACATTTCAAAAGAAATTTTTAAATAATAGGTGAAATGGATTTCTGATTAGGAGTGTAAATCCCGTTTGTTTAGAATGGATTTTAACTCTTATGTGAACTTGTTGTAACTTCATTTTACTAGCTACTTGCTAGGTTTTATCAATTAATTAAAGGTTGTTCTAAAAAATGTAGATGAAAGAATTGCTAGAAGAGGTTTTATATCTTTTTTGAAAGTGTATTGGGCTAATGTGTATATGTTGAACTTGAGTATAAATATGTATATCGGGAACAATTTTACGTATCGGAAATTGGCACTACATCGTTTTGATACAAGTATTAGTGACGATATACACGTGGACCCTACTTTTGCGACATCTTACTATCCGCTAAAGTGACGGATTCACATTCCTTTGTTCGGTTCAATGTAGATATTCAAATGGGGATCGACAAGCAACACTTAACAAAGTTATAAGTACATCTATCATTCGTGACGGTAATATGTATTGAGTCCATCATATATCTTACATAAACTTCAACAATAATTTGAATATATATTAGCATATGAAATTTAATTATGATACAAACTTTAGAATGTTACTTAGCATATATACATTTTTCTTACTATTATGATTTTGTATAATGAATAATTAACTGGTTGTTACATATGTTTTGTTTTCCTTAAATTGTCAATTATTTTTGTCCTAGCATGTTTTTGAGAAATTCCACGAGTTAGTTTGGGAGCTGGTAGAATATTTCAATTCATGTAATGTATCACTGTCTTAGAAGCTTAAGATTCTAAATTCAAGTTTAGTTTCTTAAGCTTCAAACATTTTTTTTGGTCACACTCGTCCATTAAGAAATAGTTTTGTCTAGTTTATACGCAGATGATCATTTTTCGGGTAAATGTTATTTTTTAATATTGCTTAACACATACAAACTCATATCAAGTGAAGCTTTTTTTATATGCATTTGGCATGGCTATTTCATGGTTGTTTGCGATAAGCAAGGTTGAACTTAAGACCTTTCACATTTAAATGATGAAAGTCACAAACTTTTTACTACTTGACCACCTTTGAGAGATTATATGTGTTATATGTTCCACAGATGAATGATGTATAAAACAACGGTTACGATAGTATGAGTTTAGGTTATTTTAAAAGAGTTTTTTACTTTATGTTATTGTTAATTTGGTGTTTGTATCTTGGGGCAGGGATGCAACTAAGTTGAGTAAAGTCCAATTGTGACAAAACTCAATTCAACTCAAGAACATTATGCTCGGCTCGAGCTTGGAGAGCCTTAATAACGTAAGTTCAGGTTCGAATCAAGAAAGATTGGAATTAAACTTGGTTTTGTAAATCCTTGGTTTAAATAAAAGTATTTATAAAATTTACATCTCTAAATAATTACTTAATGCATAAAGTACTTACAAAAGTTACATTTATAAATTACAGTAATAAGTATTTATTACTTAATATATTGACAAGTAAACCTCAAAATGTATACATAGTTTGTATAAAACAAATATAAATATATGTCTTATAAGCTTAAAAAGCTCAATAATAACTTGCTAAAACTCGACTCGAATGAACTTGAGGTCAAGTTACTCTCAACTCGTGAAAAGCTTAACTCGGTTATACCTTTGTTTTGAAACATCTTGTTATCTATTAACAAAGAGATTCGTCTTAGAAGAAAAATTGCAAGCACTACAGCGTTTTGGACTTTAAGAGGTTAGAATATTAAGATATGAAGGTATAGTAGGTATATAATCACGGATTTGTCCCTACAGGGGAGTTGGGACTTCTAATCCTTCATACGTCATTATTGGTATTTTCCTAGGTCATAAATCAAGGAAATAACACATATATGTATAGGGGTGTTCATAGTAGTGGACCGGACAAAGCGGAACTAGAAGAACCGAGAATCGAAAATAAGGAAAAAGTAAAATCGAGAATCGCCTCAAATTTTTCGGTTTAGTTCCGATACAGTACTCTGTCTCGGTATGCCAAAGTGTTTAAAAAATTTATTTTTCCGTTGGCGCTCGTTAAGAAAGGGGAAAGAGATACTGAGATAACAATAAACACACAGAAAATCTCCTCAATTTTCAATAATTCCAATTGTTCAAAATAAACATAAATAAAAACACAGAATATCAAAATATAAGTTTATAATTATTAAAAAGTATTAAGAACATGCATTTATATTCTAAACCTCCAAATACGCTTAATGCTTCATCAGTTGTTTCTCTTTATAACTTCGTATCGCTTCTTCTATTTTTTTAACAGCCTTGTCATCCATTCAAAAGATTTTCAATTTCATTCACATTTGCTGTAACATTATATCTAATCAATTATGATCACAATAAAAAAGAAAAAATATATAAAAAAAAAAACTTACTTTCATGCTAATGAATATGTTGATGATGATATTTATATGTTTGAAGGATATAAGTAATTGTAAAATTGATAGTTTGGTGTTATTTGGAATAAATTAAAGATAAAAGTTTTAGTTTATTTTGAATTTTTAGGTTTTAGATTTTTTTTTATTACAGCATACTAATGGATTGAGTTTTTATTTAATTTACTTAAAAGCTTGCATGTACACAATGCCGAAAACAAATCCTATAAAATTTTTATATTTAAAAAAAGGTCGTTTTGTTTTTAGAAAGTATCGGAACCAGACGATTCCGACCCGAACCGTCTCAAGAATCGAAAATTTGGAATTTCAAGAACCAAAAACCGTACCATGATTCTAATATACAGTTAGGTTCTAGTCGGTGCCAGTACAATTCCTCATTTTTTTGATTCCTCGGTATTTTTTTGACAACCCTACGTACGTGCTTTTCATTTATAGCACTTCTAATATTAATTTGTTAATTTCTCAACTAGTGATAAGAATAAGGAATTGAATGATATTCTAATTTTAGAAACAAAGTCTCATATATGACTCCATATTACTAATTATAGTACTAGCAATTACTAAGTCATTTAATTTCATCTACATTAATTCCTTACTATAAATAATTTTTCATTTCACACATGACTCAAAATCACCTACGTGTCATTTGTTTTCGTATTCACTTGAATTTCACAGAGTACAAATTCTAAAAATAGGATTATATAAAAATATAAAGATAGACAACAATTCTTTTTGTTCGTGTGGGTGTCATAAATTCGAGTTGGTTTAATATGCTTTACAACTTCCATGCAAATCTTTTTTGTGAACTTATCACGAGCTTCTTGAGGCAACAAAATCACAGCCGTCCAAACAAATTACTACATCCTTTTTGCAATGACGATCGCTGACCACCTGTTTTTCTAAATTATGATATATATACTAACATTATATTCGTTGTTACTTGTTAACTTGTTTACTTGTACCGATTAATATGGATCCTGTAAATAATGTCACTTTACATCAATTTCTTTTTGCTTAGTTTGTATATGTGTAATGGTAAATTTAAGTTTTAGAAATCTTTTTTCAGTAACTATTGTTTATAATCTTTTGATTGACTAATCTACAGGATTTGCTACATATAATAGTTGTTTTGCGAAGTTTGATGATTTAATATAAATATGTGTATTGTGGAAGATGTAACATGGTAAAACGAGTCGATAATAAAATCATCAAACTTGCAGATATATGTCTCTTTAACGACTAACGCATGCAAGAAGACTTTTTGAATGGACAAGAATTGATAATTCCCGTATATCCGTGATTAGTAACCAAAAAGTAATATACTTAAACCACCAGAATTGGTGTATGTTCTATCCTAAGTCTTTCAATTCTCGGCATTGCAATGTTTAATTTGATCATATGACTAAGGATCAAATGAGAAGAAAACTTAAAATGAGAAGGATGAGAAATAACTATAAATACAAATTAGAGATGCGTCGACTTGAATTAGATGCATCCCTAATATTTTAGATGCACCATAATATATTTCCTTGTTAAAAATTAGATGCATATGCATATATTAGATGCATTTCATCAAGTTAGAAGAATCCTATGTATTTTTCGCCCTCTGCGAGTCAAATTTGTTGCTAGTACTACTTTACATCGTTTTCACTTCAAAATCACTTTCGAAACTAAGTGAGATGCATCTAAATGAATAGAGATGCATCTAATTCAAGTCGATGCATCCCAAATATATGGTTATAGTTATTTCTCATTCTTTTCATTTTAAGTTTTCTTATCACTGGATCCTTACCCTTGATCATATAACATATTCTTTTAAAGATAAACAAAGAATGTTATATTCTTTAAATGAATGAAGCATGTATCTTTGTTAAAAGTTGATGAAACAATTTTTTTTCCCAACTGCATATATGCTTAGTATCACAAAAACGTACTAAAGCAAGGAGTTAGTGCAAATATACTACGTAATAGATTATGTGTCTTTGTAAAACGTTGATAACCGACGAATATATAATGAAGGGATCTAGTGAGAAGAAATTCCGAACACATATTTCAAATAAGGAGGAAAAAATAATAGGAAAATGCATACTCCCTCCGTCCCAATTTATTTGTCCACTTTTGACTTTTAAAGTCTTTATTTTACAACTTTGACCATAACTATTTTCTTATATGTTATATCATACTTGATGCAAATTATATGAATGAATTGTGTTTTAAATGTATTTTCATTGGGTATAATTTTTATCAAGTATTATATAACATAAAACAAAAAAAATTAAGGTCAAAGTTGACAAAGAAAGACTTAAAAAGTCAAAAGTGGACAAATAAATTGGGACGGAGGGAGTATATTTTTGTGGGTGCATCTAGTATTTATGATTGTAAATTCTTCTCATATCTTTCTTATCTTAATTATAATTCTCATTTGATCCTAACTCCGGACATATATCTTAACATTCGATAATTAACTCGATTAATGAAACTCTAACAATCATTCAATCAACCAAAATACCAAGACAAAAGTTATGAGAATTATAGCCCAATATCAATATAACAAATATCTAGTGTTTATTTATTTATTTTTTATTCGATTTTATATATTCGCTCTTGTTATAGAATTACCATAAATATTTGAAGTATAAATTTTGTTATTATATATATGTCTAGGAAAACGATAAATCTGGAGCTATTTATTTACTCTTTTTATTTTTATTTTGTGTGTCTTGTTTTTGCTTGTGAAGAGCATAAAAAATGGAAGAGGTAGGTTTTCGCTACCAACCTTTGGCTTCTCTTGCAAAGTCAACCCTGAACAATGTTCTTCTTTTGTTTTCTACGTGCCTAAAAGCTATGTAGTGTATTTCTTAACGTAGGGTAATAGACAAAGATATCATTCACTTTTTTATTTAAAAAAAAATGTGTTTAATGTATTTAACTTTTATTTTTTTCATTTAGATTACTGAACTTATGAAAAGCATATATTTTTATAATTTATTGTTAATCAGAATGACTTGAACTTATATTTTTGGATAAATTAAGTAATATATTATGTCATGCTTTTACAAGTTTAGTGATGTTTACGTATATTTTTATAAATTTGATGACATCAGTAACCTAAGTAAACAAAATAAAAGTTTGATACCTTAGACGCATTATTTTGAAAAGCTTAGTAAGATATTTGTATATCAACCCTCTTAACGTGTATCGGTTTTTCTATTTGCACTTTAACAAGTTGTATTATATATAATATTGTTTCTTTAAAAAAATGCATAATCTTATTAATTAAATAGTAGTATATGACTAGCAAGAATTTAATTATAAATGTATATAAATGTACTTAGTTGTTGAGTAAGAAATAATGACGAAAATGATTGTATATGCTTTTCTTTTTTAAAGAACTAGACGAATATTCGCGCAAAGCGATTGTGTATAGCGTCAAATATTTATACTTGTAAAATCGAGATTTTGGTTTGACCCTTCATGTAAAACGTACGTGTTTTCGAAATACAAAGCGTGTGTTTTTTTAAATTAATATAGTGTGTATTTTTTAAAAGTTGTCAAGTTTATAATTGATTAAGAAAAACCATAATTTAAGTTACCAAGTTATTGAAAAGTTGTCAAAGTTCAAAAGATTTTTTTTTTTTTTTTTTTTTTTAAAACAGTGAAAAATTATATTAAAAAAGCTACGAAATACAACCATTGTCAAGTTCAAAAGATATTTAGAAGTAATTTAAACAAATTAGAAAAAAAAAAATTAAACTATAAGCACTAGAGTCTAGAGATAAGTTTCAATAGGTCTTAAATCATACTCCATATAAGAGGCCAGCAAACGTTGAATTACTTTTTCATACAGCAATTTTCACTATATTTATTTTTGGAAAGGCAATATATATAATCATGAAACAAGAATTACAAACAAAGGCACCCACTATAATCGTAGAAATATTGTAATCTGCATGGTTATTGTTGTTAAAAAAACAATTCTGAATTGTTATCAATCAAAATCGCCAAGATGCAAAAGAGATTTTAATCTCTTATTTTATTTTATCTGTCCACTAACAAGATTCCCCCAAACTTTTGCTAATCTTTTTGCAAAAACTCAGATGTACGTTTATAGTGTGCTTATAAGGAGGGACGACATCAGAACCAAATAATTGGATGCAGAATTTTTTTGGAACCGTAATATAGAAAAAAAAATATTTCGATAAACCGGGTGCATTCAAGATATATTTAGGAAAAATTGATGTTTTTTTTCAAAAATTAACGCTATATTGAAAAAATTCATAAGAGTCCTGGGCACCAGCGGGAACCCTTGGTTCCTATTCATAAAGAAAGTTCTAAAACATTTAATGATACCGTTAATATTAATATGAGAGATGATTACTTCTAAATGTATCATACTTGAGTTTTTTTTCAATTTAATCACTAAACTAAAATATGTGCACATTAATCTCCAACATTTTGAATTTGGTCATTGGGTATTTTTCACATGTAATGACAATTTTATCTTTTGTTGTCTTAAAAAAGGGTAAAATCATCATTTTACTTGTACAAAATACCCAAAAAAAAATGACCAAATTTAAAAAGTTGGGGGTTAATGTGCAATGTCTTTTGTTCTTTTCGTAAAGTCAAAAACGTGACAAGAATAATACATTTTCAAGTGATTATCCTTTAAATTGAATATATCTGTTTTCATTTCACTTTCTCCAATTTTCTTTAAAAAAAAGGTTGATTTGTTTAGCATATGACATCTAATGTCTAGTTCCTCTTTTTATCTTCACATCCAATTTTATTATTAAAAATTCATTCTTCCTCAAAGTCACTAGACACGAGAATCAACTTTCTTTTCTAAATAATACAAGTTGAAATCGTTTTGTTTTTTTGTTACAGCTTGATATCGATATTAGGTTATCAAATATTTTATAGGATTATGTTATCGAGTGACAAGCTATTTATGCGGATCAGAGGAAGGATGTCTGTCAGTGTATTTGTTTTATTCACACTAACTTGATATATAAAATGTTCATGTCATGTGCATCATGCATGGCACTCTATGACATGGCGCAAACTCACCATCATTTATGAACGTAATAGAATTAATAATCGAATTTTGCAAATTCTCACATTGTTAGTTTTATTTTATAATTTTACCTTCAACTGCTACCTTTTAATAAAACATAATCATGTGCAAGTGTTTATTTTTAAAATTATCTGGAATATTGTGAGTGTGCTTAACCAAATTGGATGCTGAAATTCTAAGAATTTTAATTTTATTCTTTATCAAAAATCGTAACTCAAAAAATAAATATCATGTACATTTAATAAAATTAGTATGTTAAACATAATTTTACAATATGCAAGAAAAATTTATGGAGTTCCCGTACACCTCCGGAAACCCCTCTCAGTACGTCCCTGCAGGGGTGACTTGTTGGTTTTTAATTCTATATGACATATTAAAGCTTTAGAAATGATATATAACATCTTGTTGTTACTTGTTAGCTTGTATTGGTTAATATAATTTTATGATAGATAAGGTAATTAAAGTTTAGACATGCGATCCAACTTAGTGGTACGTACATAGTTAGATTACATATTGACTTAATACACTTAGGTGGTGTATGAATTCGACTTAATTGACTTAATATTAAAAAATCTGAATTCATCAAGTCATATAAAAACTTTGTTTGTGACTTAATATAGAAAGATAACTGAAAATATTAAGTAATTAAACTGATGGTGTCTGCATTAATTCATCTTTTAATTAAACATGACTTAATAGAAAAGTTTAACAAACAAGCCCTTAGTTTAGATGGTTTATTCACGAGTAATATAACCTAAGTAACTACTTGTATAGCTTAATATGAATAATCAGCTCTTAATTGTTTACCATGATCAGATTTTACTCTATTTTGAGGTCCGTTATTAAGTATATTGCTTTTAGCTTCTAGCCTCAAATAAAGAAAGTAGGATTTATGTATGTTAATTTATTGTGACCGTCTAAAAGGTGCTTTCAGGACTTCGGTTAAGGTGCATTTATCCCGAACTTTCGTTTCAAATTAAAAAATTGAATTTAATACTTGATCTTATAATTTTCCTTAATTGGCTGTAATTTTAGTTCAATGAACTTATATAATCATCTAAACTAAAGTAGTGTCTTAAGAGCATCGGTTAAACTAACCCAGATTATTTGGAATTTCAGTTAAGCCATGCTTCTTGATTTTAAACTATGAAATATAGGGTGTAATATTTTATCGAAATGCCTTGGATATCTAGATGAAAATTTCATGAAAAATTACCTTCGGATCGTGACAACACCTAGATATCGAATATACGACTTCAATATAATATATACGAAGCAAGGGGATATTCGATTAAAGAAATGAGCCCTGAAAAAGTCCACATGTAGTCCAACCAAATACAATAATTTATTTGTAGGTTCTAATTAAAGTATTTGTGTTTAAAATTGTACGTAACAAAAGAATATTATGGTAGTAATAATGCTTTAATTATTTATTAGGTCCGAAAAGTTATTGTTTATCTCATTCTCATGCTTCCCATCCCACTTATGTAATGTTTAATATATATTGGTTTTTTTTAGCTTCTATATATAGGATTAATTTCATATGTCACCCTATTTTTATAATTAATTTCATATTTATTTAAAGTGCAAATATTGAATGCATAATGTATAATGATTTTAATGCATGTTTGGTATATATGAAATTTCCAACTAAAAGGAGAAAAGATATGAAATCGCTCCTATTTACCTATTCGTTTCCGTAGTATAAGTTTGTGGCACATTTAATTTCATACATAATAGTACTATTCTATTTGAAGAAATTGTTGGAATATGGTTAATTTTATTAACGTGTAAATGTCTAGAATCGAACACGAGACCTCGGGATTGCACACAATACAAACGAGAATAAAAGCATAAATAATAAATATTAAATGTTATGTATATTTATTATTTGTAAACACTTAACGGACTTAACGATCGTTAGTTATTAAATGTATGGACTATATATCGTTAAAAGGAAAAGGAAATGTACTAGAGTGTAATTAGACAACAAGAAGGATCCGGAATACCCCCTAGGGATGCTAGGCCGGTCGAACACACAAGGGGGGCTCCCAAACCCTACCTTGTTCCCTAAGTTGTCTAATTAGTAAAAATACAAAGGCACTGGTTCATTCATTCTCACCTTTTGTACACACACTCTATCCCTAAAGTTTTCTTCTCCTTCTCTTGTCCTTTAGCTGATCGTTAACCCTAAACCCTGGGGTTGTCGATTTGTTTTTTATAAAAAAACAAGTGTTTACACTTTGATCTTGCAATCTCTTTTATTCAATTGAGTTTGTGTGTAAAAGAACGAGGTAACAACACATTATTATTGTTATCAAGAGATCGTTAAACAAAAAGGTAAGGGGTTTAACATTGATCTATATAAACCCTAATTAGGGTTCATCACTTGTTCTTCCATCAATCAAGAATCGCATACGGTACGTTTTCTATTTATGTTTTAGTTAACTATTATTTGTTATACGTGATCCTACGCTTCCGCATCT
>LBNU01005464.1:3026-31563 GCA_014162995.1 Artemisia annua | reverse complement strand
TTAATCAGAGTATTAGAAACAAAAGGATAATAATAACGATGAATCGTTAAGGGTTTTCCAGGAAACTCAGCTCGGTTTGAACTAGGGGCATTGGAGTGTTGCAAGACGCCGACCAATGTCATTTTACCGTTAATAGATAACCAAGTGGGAGCTGTTGGAATATGGTTAATTTATTAACGTGTAAATGTCTAGAATCGAACTCGAGACCTCGGGATTGCACACAATACAAACGAGAATAAAAGTATAAATAATAAATATTAAATGTTATGTATATTTATTATTTGTAAACACTTAACGGACTTAACGATCGTTAGTTATTAAATGTATGGACTATATATCGTTAAAAGGAAAAGGAAATGTACTAGAGTGTAATTAGACAACAAGAAGGATCCGGAATACCCCCTAGGGATGCTAGGCCGGTCGAACACACAAGGGGGGCTCCCAAACCCTACCTTGTTCCCTAAGTTGTCTAATTAGTAAAAATACAAAGGCACTGGTTCATTCATTCTCACCTTTTGTACACACACTCTATCCCTAAAGTTTTCTTCTCCTTCTCTTGTCCTTTAGCTGATCGTTAACCCTAAACCCTGGGGTTGTCGATTTGTTTTTTATAAAAAAACAAGTGTTTACACTTTGATCTTGCAATCTCTTTTATTCAATTGAGTTTGTGTGTAAAAGAACGAGGTAACAACACATTATTATTGTTATCAAGAGATCGTTAAACAAAAAGGTAAGGGGTTTAACATTGATCTATATAAACCCTAATTAGGGTTCATCACTTGTTCTTCCATCAATCAAGAATCGCATACGGTACGTTTTCTATTTATGTTTTAGTTAACTATTATTTGTTATACGTGATCCTACGCTTCCGCATCTTTGTGCTACTTGATATTAGTAATTTAATATGCTAGTCATGATTATAAAATTCTAACAGTGGCATCACGAGCCATGTATAACATTTAATTGCTTACTAAAACCAATAAAAACCATATCTTTGATTGTTTTAGATAGACATGTTATTGTTTCTAGGGTTTTTTCTTTAATTTTTTTTAGAAAAATAAAACCCTAACCCTAATTTAGGGGGGGTCGATTTCTTCCATAAACCCTAATTAGGGTTTTGTGGTTTAATTAATTGGATTAATTAATTGGTTAGAAACCCTAGGTTTGTAACATGTTTATGTGTACTACGTAGTAATTGTTATGCATGAATCCATGACGAAACATGCATGTTAGTCATGGATTATTTATTATATGCAAGTATATGTTTCACATAATAATTAGATAGATCTAAAATTGGGGAAGACTCCAATTATAATTAAAATCAATTTGTTTGTTATGTGTTACACATTCTAAACCTAGAATTGTTTTAATTAGGGTTTTATCTAATTAAGCTTGCATGCGGCTATGTGTTTTCACCGTCTTATTTATTTATTAGTTGATTATGTGTTTTCTTTTAAATTACTTGTTACGTGTTATGTGTTTATTCAATTGTAAGCAATAACAAGGGTAGTTTTCAAAAGAAAATTTTAATTGGACTAATAATGGTGAAACCAAGTTTTGAGCTTTCATAAACGTTTAATTGATTGGTGCGACTGTACTTTAATGCCTTTCAAGGCTCAATGGCACACTATAAAGTGAGGTATAAGTTGGTTTCGCATTAAATTGTGACCTTAGAGAGACTCCATTCTGTCTCTACGCTCGCCTGTGTGTCATCTTGAAACATTATTGTACGAAGCACCTTAAGGCAATGTTGTAAGTTTCTCAACGCCTCAATTAAATCTTTGATGATCATGCTCGCGTTAATGAATTGGATTTATAAAAATTGTTTTGTAAAAATTTATGTCATAAAGATGAGTGCATGCATCTTTATACATGTTTTTGACACATCAAAAACTAAATACCCTAAAATTTAAGTCACATGCCATCTAACGATAAAGGACACTTGGAATTTTTCTTTGGTATGCGTGAGACCTAGGCCAAAGATTAAGGACAAGGCAAATTTCCGAGTGAGCGTGAGACCTCACATGGTTAATTTGCAGTCTCTAAGTTAGTCGACTTAAGTAAGTTGATGCGTGAGACCTAGAGCTTACGGCATGAGATGGGATGAAACATGCTTACACGGCAAGTTGATGAATCAACTTGAAGTAAATCCCATAAATTTTCTAGGAATTGGAAAACTTGTTTGCCAATTATTGTTCGACAGATTACCATCTTTTATAAAGATTCACTATATGGCAGATCAACTGACGTAGTGAAATTATGAAAAGTTGGATCCTAGATTTTCAAGAAACTAAGATGGTTATATGAATATTTCCATGGGTATTATGTTTACTTGAAAATATTTTCTTATCGAAAATACTAATGTTTGAACTTTTTCTTTCTGTAGAAATGGCTCAACCCGATAACTCCGTGTTTGCTGCTTTCAAGAGTCATCTTGAAAGGGCTAAATTGACTGGGAAAAACTTCAATGATTGGCACCGTTCGCTCAGAATTGTCTTGAGAGCGACCGGTAAGCTCGATTATTTGCAGACCCCTTGTCCTGAGGAGCCTACTGGTCCTGAAGCGACCGAGCAGGCTAAGGCTGAATGGAGAGTCGAACTTGCTAAGTACAATGAAGTCGGATGTTTGATGCTTCAAAGTATGGAACCCGTAATGCAAAAGAAGTTTGAGCATTATTTTCCGTTCGACATGATCAATGAGCTCAAGCAGCGTTATGAGAAAACTCCAGCAGTTGAATTGTATGAGTCTCTTGACAAATTACACAGCTGCAAGCATGCTGATGGAAAACCAGTTGAAGACTATGTAAATGAGATGAGAGAATTCTTTGATCAACTTTACAGAGTCGGATTTGGTTACCCCGACAATGTTCAAGTTCACTTGATCAACAGAGCCCTTAACAAGGACTTTGCTGGTTTTGTGCAAAATTGGAACATGCACTGCTCGGGGAAGACAGTCTCTGAGTTACTCGCACTGCTTGTTGACTATGAGAGGCATCTACCAGCAAAGGGCAAGGCACCTACCCCGCAAGTGTTGGCAATTCAAGGGGGTAGGATCCAGAAAAAATCGCATGTGAACAAGGGTAAGGGTAAGGCTGATAAAAGCAAGCAGGTTCTGGCTTATCAACCAAATCCAAAGGTGAATCAAAACCAACCCAAGAAGCCTAAGGCGAATCCTCCAATGAAGAAGGAACAAGCTTGTCACCACTGTCATCAACCGGGGCACTGGAAACGTAATTGTGCGCTCTACATTAATGAATTGCGACAAAAGAAGTAGCAGAGTGAGTCTGGTCAACCCAGTTCATCATTAGGTGCGTTCTTTATCATTGAATTATTTCCTTTATCTCATAAACTGAATTCTTAGGTATATGATACGGGCTGTGGAATTCATATCTGCATACTTTGCAGGGGTTTAGAGAGGAGAGAAAGTTGGCCTGTGGAGAACAATTGTTGCACGTTGGTAATGGAGCGCCTGCAAGAGTTGAAGCTATAGGAGTATTTAATTTAGTGTTACCTTCGGGTCTCGTACTATCTTTAAATAATTGTCATTATGCACCGTCAATTGTTAGAGGTGTAATTTCTCTTTCATGTTTGTTGAACCTTGGTTATCATCATACTATTTCAAGCAATGGAATTTCAGTTTCTTTAAATGGTGTTTTTTATTTTAATGCAATTGCTGTGAATGGTATTTTTGAGTTGGACATGAATGATAATGTTAATGCTTTCAATGATAGTTCAATGTATAGCATCAACCATAAGAGAATCAAGAAATGTCTGGATTCTTCTTATCTTTGGCATTGTCGACTTGCTCACATTGGCAAGAATCGCATGGAAAAGCTGCAACGCGATGGGCTTTTAGAAAAGATCAATGATGAATCATTTGATAAATGCGAATCTTGTATTGCTGGCAAGATGACAAAGAAACCCTTTAAAAATAGGATTGAAAGGGCTTCTAATCTACTTGGTCTTATTCACACAGATGTGTGTGGACCACTTAGACATGTGTCAAGGAGGGGTGCTAGCTACCTCTTAACATTTACAGATGATTATAGTCGTTATGGTTATGTTTATTTACTTAAACATAAACATGAGGTCTTTGAAACATTCAAAGTGTTTAAAGCAGAAGTAGAGTTGCAACTTGGAAAGAAGATTAAAGCTCTTCGATCTGATAGAGGTAGTGAATACCTGAGTCAAGAGTTTATAGATTATCTAGCTAAGGAAGGAATTGTCCAGCACCTTACTTCTCCATATACTCCTCAACAAAATGGTGTATCTGAGAGAAGAAATCGTACATTGCAAGATATGATACGATCTATGTTTAATCTAACAACTCTTCCGTTCTCATTTTGGGATTATGCTTTAGAGTCTGCTGTTCGCATTCTCAATATGGTTCCCACAAAGAAGGTAGATAAGACACCGTATGAGTTATGGACCGGAAAAGCTCCTAACTTGTCTTATCTAAAGGTCTGGGGCTGCGAGGCGTATGTTTAACGTGACTCTGCAGATAAGCTCCAACAAAGATATGTGAAGTGCATCTTTGTAGGATACCCAAAGGAAACGATGGGTTACTACTTTTATTATCCTCCTGAAAACAAAGTATTTGTTGCAAGGTATGGAGATTTCTTGGAAAAGGAACTCATATCTCAAAAATTAAGTGGGAGGGTATATGATCTGGAAGACGATCATGATGATGCATTACCTTCTGAAAACACTAGTCAACTTCCTGAAGAACCAGATAGTCTGGGTCCTCCACCAGAAGTTGAAGTGGTTCCCATTCGCAGATCCGAAAGGACTGTGAAAGCACCTGAACGACTTTGTCTTAACGTAGAGTGCGATCAGTCTATACTAGGGGATCTTAATGAACCTACTAGTTATAAGGCTGCCATGAAAAGCCCTGACAAGGCAAAATGGCAGGTTGCTAGGGATGGGGAAATGTAATCCATGCATGATAATGAAGTTTGGACTGAAGTAGACCTTCCTCTTGGTGCCAAGGTAGTTGGGAGTAAATGGCTCTATAAGTTAAAAACTGACATGGATGGCAATGTACACACCTATAAGGCCCGTTTGGTAGCTCAAGGGTTTACTCAAACGTTTGGTATTGACTACGAAGAAACTTTTTCTCCCGTAGCCGATATTAGGGCCGTTAGGATTCTCATAGCTATAGCTGCGTACTATGACTATGAGATTTGGCAAATGGATGTCAAAACCGCCTTCTTAAATGGTCGCCTAGATGAAGACATCTATATGGCGCAGCCTGAGGGGTATGTCAATCCAGAATTCCCAAACCGTGTATGCAAGCTTCAAAGATCCATTTATGGATTGAAGCAAGCATCACGGCAATGGAATAAAAGATTTGATGAGGAAATCAAAAGATTTGGATTTTCTCAAAATCTTGATGAGCCATGTGTATACCACAAAGCTAGTGGGAGTAATGTAATTTTCCTTATTTTATATGTCGATGACATATTGATCATGGGAAAAGACATTCCAAGTTTGCAGCAAGTCAAGGCATATCTTGGAAAGTGTTTTTCTATGAAAGATTTAGGGGAAGCTGCATTTATTCTGGGAATTAAGATATATAGAGATAGATCTCAGCGATTAATTGGATTAAGCCAAAGTGCTTACATTGATAAAATATTGAAGAGATTCAATATGCAAAATTCCAAAAAGGGATATTTGCCAATGCAAGAACACCATGGCTTGAGTAGCAAACTGTGTGCTTCAACACCTGCAGAGGTGCAACGCATGAAGAGAATTCCTTATGCTTCGGCTGTGGGATCCTTAATGTATGCGGTGAAAAGCACAAGGCCAGATGTGGCATTTGCTCAGAATTTAACCAGTCGATATCAGCAAAATCCAGGTGAAGCTCACTGGACTGCTGTGAAGAATATTCTTAAGTACCTTAGAACTACTAAAGATGTATTCTTAGTTTATGGGGGTAATCCAGATCCAAATGCAGAACTTGATGTTACAGGTTACTGCGATGCTTCATGGAAAAGTGATAAGGATGATACGAAGTCTCAGACGGGTTATATCTTTGTCATTAATGGAGGAGCTGTGGATTGGAGGAGCAAGAAGCAGAGTATATTAGCTATGTCTGCAACAGAAAGTGAGTATGTAGCTGCTTCAGAAGCTGCAATGGAAGCTGTTTGGATTAGGAAGTTTATTTCGGGGCTTGGAGTTATGCCATCGATACAACGACCTATAAAATGTATTGCGACAATTCTGCTGCAATCACATTTGCCCATGAGCCTGGACTCATGAAGGGCACCAGACATTTCCCGATCAAATATCACTACGTGCGTGAGCAAGTGGCGATTGGAGAGATCGATTTACTCAAAGTTCACACAGATGATAACTTGGCAGATCAATTGACGAAAGCTCTACCTGGCACTAAGCTTTATATGCTAGCTGAAGGAATAGGCCTTCGTAATGCTGAAAGTTTCATGCCCATTTGTGATTAGTATTTGGATAAAGGATGTAATGTACGATTATTAATTTCCAATGAAATAAAGTATGGTTATGTTTATTTCAATTGCTTTAATAATATATATCCTGCTTTTGCATGTTTATATCCTTGGATAATTTTTATTATTCTAAAACTGTCAATTGTTGGTTAATAATATGGGAATATTATTAAGGGAAGACAATTAAGGTATTCAATGAATTGGATATTGGACTTATCCCAAACTACATGATGTTACTTATTTAAGTAAATCATAATTAGTTATCCTCAGACTTGAGATACCAGATAAGTGTCATGAATGTAGTGCATTTTTGTGGAGCAATTTACCGCTATCCGTAACTGGTAGTTATAAGGGTTGTTTTCAGAAGTGTTGCAAAGTTCATGGGTTAGTCTTGTAGTCAAAATAGAATTTGTTCCTTCAAATTTGTTTTGAAGTTTAATACTATGGGCCACTCGTAGGATTGACAAAATCTTTGCGTGGCCACGCCCAAAGACTATCTGGAATACGTTCAGATGTTTTGGTAATTTTGTTCAATTAGTGAGATACGAGAAACTGAAGTTTAATAAAGATTTATTTCTTTATTAATCAGAGTATTAGAAACAAAAGGGTAATAATAAAGATGAATCGTTAAGGGTTTTCCAGGAAACTCAGCTCGGTTTGAACTAGGGGCATTGGAGTGTTGCAAGACGCCGACCAATGTCATTTTACTATTAATAAATAACCAAGTGGGAGCTGTTGGAATATGGTTAATTTTATTAACGTGTAAATGTCTAGAATCGAACACGAGACCTCGAGATTGCACACAATACAAACGAGAATAAAAGCATAAATAATAAATATTAAATGTTATGTATATTTATTATTTGTAAACACTTAACGGACTTAACGATCGTTAGTTATTAAATGTATGGACTATATATCGTTAAAAGGAAAAGGAAAGGTACTAGAGTGTAATTAGACAACAAGAAGGATCCGGAACACCCCCTAGGGATGCTAGGCCGGTCGAACACACAAGGGGGTTCCCAAACCCTACCTTGTTCCCTAAGTTGTCTAATTAGTGTAAATACAAAGGCATTAGTTCATTCATTCTCACCTTTTGTACACACACTCTATTCCTAAAGTTTTCTTCTCCTTCTCTTGTCCTCTAGCCGATCGTTAACCCTAAACCCTGGGGTTGTCGATTTGTTTTTTCTATAAAACAAGTGTTTACACTTTGATCTTGCAATCTCTTTTATTCAATTGAGTTTGTGTGTACAAGAACGAGGTAACAACACATTATTGTTGTTATCAAGAGATCGTTAAACAAAAAGGTAAAGGGTTTAACATTGATCTATATAAACCCTAATTAGGGTTCATCACTTGTTCTTCCATCAATCAAGAATCGCATACGATACGTTTTCTATTTATGTTTTAGTGAGGGAATTCACCCTCGTCATTTGTACTTCAACGTTTTTTTGGATAATATATTTTACTAAGGTGAAACATCCCTTNAAAAAAAAACTATTATTTGTTATACGTGATCCTACGCTTTCACATCTTTGTGCTATTTGATATTAGTAATTTAATATGCTAGTCATGATTATAAAATTCTAACAGAAATCACTTTGCTTACTTATAAGACCAATCCTTATTGAGAAATTAGAACTGAAATTATTTTCTTTCTTTCTATTCCTAATCGTTAAGAGTTGGTGAGCGATTAGGGGCCGAAGTCGTCACTTTGTTAATATATATTTGATGTTAAATTTATTAATGTTAGAAAGGACAATGATTTGTGAATGTATTTCTGGATGTCTTAATTCATTAGGTCCTACACCTTCCATGTTAGGTATGTCTTATCAAAGTTAGCAAGAAATCAACTATTTTTATGTTCCAAAAATTGGATGCTCCTTATTAAAAAAGAGAGTCTTAATTTTTCTCGTAAAAAAGTATATTATAATGCGGGTCCTTTCTTTGATCGACGAATCAAAGGACGACGAATATTTCATTGGCTAAAAAAATCCAATGACTATTCTCAAATGTGAAGCGTAACAATAAAAGAATTTCAGTCAATTCTAAGTAGACTTTTTCTATTTTTGTTTAAAACCCAGTAGATCGTCCAAAAGAGATGACGAAAAAGTAGATAAATATGCCCTTTCCTTGTTTAACGTAATATAGTTTGTCTTGAAATCCTTGTTTAGTAACACATACGATAAGGTATAAATGGATTTGTATAGCTTGCTATGCAAATCTTGACAAAAACAGACAAGAAGTGACAATCAATAGTTTGTGAAACATGTTATGGTTCAGTGTCAAATCACACAAGTCCCGGAGCCAAGACCGGTTTTCTAAACCCGAGTAAACCGTTAATTAGATATACAACTAAAACTTGTGTGTATTATGTATCACGCACTTATAATTTTGAGTCATGGTTTTGAAAACCGGACTGGTTCAGCCTCTTCAAACAAGAACCGGAGCCAAGACTGGTTTTCTAAACCTGAGTAAACCGGAAGCTATCGAACCGTTCCAAACCGTAAATATTGGACAAACCGCTGAAAACAAGGAGCCGGTTAACCCGGTTCTTGAGAAAGATCAAGCAAGAATTCATGAGCTGATTCGTTTGTTTGTCGTGTATTTGTTGGAAGGTGATCATGATACAATTGTTTGATTAATAAAGGAGGGGCATTTTTATTTCTTTTAAGATTTACATTTACTTCTATACTGCAGAATAGCAAATTGAAACAAGAACGGTTAGAATTTTTGATTTTTGATATAGCGCTCTTAGGAAAATAGATAATATTTTATATTGTAATTTTTGATAACTTTTAACTAATAATGACGTCACCTGGTTCTTGAATCCGGTTGAACCGATCAAATCAGTTGAACCAATGAACCAGTCGAGGCCTCGGTTTGAAATTTGGTTCAGTTTTGAAAACATTAACTTTTACTATTTTGTACCTCATGATGGTATGGTTTTCCATTTAGACTTTAGAGTCATGTGGAAACCATAGTCAACTCGTCACTCCTAAGTCCTAACAAGAAAAGAAAGTTGTCCCATGAAATGAGTCAACTTTGGGCACCTTTTTTTCTTTACTTTGTTCCGAGTAATAGATTATTAACATGTACGCAACAGAACTAGTTGCTAAGCAACACTGTGGTAGGGTCCCTCTAGAAACATCTCAGTTCTCACTCTATAGTGCAAGTAATCAAGTCATTCTTTCAAAATTCTCCCACATTGCCAACAACCTTCTGTCCTTTTAACCCACAAAACCAAATTCTCTAGTGCTACCATCAATAACTTACTACAGCTAATGACTTGCAAAATTGGGTTGATCAACAACACTCAAGACAACTTTAAGCCAAAACATATAAGCAAGTATAGTACATTGGTGATTAATATAAGCAATTACTGGTATTTGGATAGGATTAAGATTCTCATGTTCAAGATGAATATAATGGGTCATGTTGAGATTGTTGTGACTGAAGATTTGATTTAAAATAAAATAAAGGCCTCACAATAATAAACCCCTTTGTTCTTTTTCTTTCACAACAACATCAACATCTCGCATCATGTTCATTTTTAACACGAGAGAATACTAATCCTTCTGGATAACCATGGTTTTCGATCTTTTGGCCAACTAATCTACTGGGTTTGAACACAGCACTACACAGGTAAAGTCATCTCTTTTCAGGAGGTTGGCGTGGCCAAGAATTGAACTTAAGACCTCACACATTTTAATGTGATAGTCACAAACTCTTTTACTACTAGGTCAGGCTGTTAAACATATTAAAAAGAAATAAAAAATAAAATAAAAATAAAATAAAAATTAGGAGCATGTTAATAATCAAAATGAGATGGGCAGTTAAATATAATAACCAAAGTTAAGCGTTCTTAAAACAACTGTCTTTTTCCAGATAGAATTATTTTGACCCTATATAATCTAAACCGGAATTAGCATTTGCCAAACAATTAAAAATGAAAATCACAGTAATCGCATTCGACACACTTACTTACATACCAATAAGATGGTAAATCATTTTCTGATCAATTTAACTTGTATGTCATGCACTAAAAGACTGCTTTAACTTCTAAGAGAAAACTTTTGACAAAATATGATAGACTGAGAAGCAAAAACAAATAAAATCTTGTACCAAAAAAAATAAAATAAATAATAATAATAATAATGAGGAATGAACCACTATCAACAGATAGCCATGATTTAATCGTGTTACCGTTTGACATAACAAAACAGCATTAAGAACCTTGAGAGTATTTATAAAGGCTGGATAGCTTCACAACCTTTCTTCAAGCAAAGTAAGCATGTTATAGAGACGTCTCTATAAATATCGGTCTTATTCTCATGGAATAGACCAAGTTAAGTGAAGTGAATTCTAACATTCACACACACACACGACTACACACATTAGTCACCTCGTGAGTGTTACCCCAACTCGTGACTTCGGTCACATTTTGGGGTCCTTATCGAACGTGGTAAACCAAACGAGTGACTACCCTCACCCCTAATATGTACCTAACGTAAACATGGCGCCATCAATGCTATACAAAACATAATAACAAGCCACTAATTTCAATTTTATGTTCATCGGAAAAAAATTGTTTCACCGGAAAACTATGTTTTACCTAAAAACTTCACTGTTTGATCAATCAAACCACCAAAACAAAAGTTTTTTCAACAAAAACATTTATATTATGTCATCGGAAAATCATCATATCTATTACGAAACACGAAAACTCTCATTTTATCTCAACAAAAACATCAGAAAACTTACATTTTGCTGAAATGTCGGAATCACATAATCAACAAATACCACCACTACTTCCTCCATTTGATGCATCCGGTCCCATCAGCACTGATGACATCACACACACAGATGAAGGTTGGGCAACCTTAACACAAAACAACCACAATGTCATGTCACAACCAACGGTGATGAGTAACCTCTCATTTCCAGGAAGTCCACCTACAAATACCGTTAACGCCTCAAGGCAAAAGGATAACTTCATAACACCATTCACAGTACGGTCAACCTCTAGATATGTACATGACAACCACACTGGTAACATTCGAATAACACCAGAACAATCAACTTTCCTAGAAAGAGTGATGTGAGAAATCAAGAAGCAAGCCAGGGAGGGCCACGAACACAAATTCCTAATACAAATCCACAACATACATATCTTGCCTTCTAGATGATGTGATTTAATTAGTCATTGGTTGCCAATCCGCTAAAAAGGCATCGGAAGACTTGAATCTATACTTTGAGAGACCCTCATAAGTCAAGGAAAATAAGGTCATAGACCTGAAACTTGTTTACAATACCTTCAAACACATTGAAGATGAAAGAGTCTCTCAAACATTCACCAGATACAAGATACTCTTGAGTCTTGAATGAACTGGTGAATGATGGTGTAACCATTTCCAATCATGAAATCAACGTTGGTTTTGTCAACAGTCTCCCAAAGAAATGGTTAAACTTTAACCAAGGTCTAAGAAATTTTAACCATGTTAGAGACCTTGACTTAGCCACCTTTTTTGAAAAATACAGCTATAAAAAAAAGTTAATTGCCAAAATTTATGCACGACGGACAAAGAAAGCCCTGACCATTACCACCCTTTCATAAACTACTTTTTTCTCTATCTCTATTGTTTAGGACTTCCAACTTTCCAAGATTAATTATAAACTTGTAATTAAAGAGAAGGTGTAATCAGCACTAAATGAAGCAAGTAATTCTTTACACTCATGATGAAGATCTCACTGATAAAGAGGACATAAGAAGTAGCAAAGAGTACATGGATGATCTGAATGAAGAATTTCAGGAAATTGCTCTTTTAGCCAATTCCAAGAGATTCTTCAAAAGAATCCATCAAGATTAAACCGAACCGACCGAAACCGAAACCGAACCCGAACCGAGTAACTTCGGTTCGGTTCTCGTTTTAGGTTTTACCGGTTTTTGGTTCGGGTCGGGTTTAAACCGATGCTCACCCTACCCCTACTTAGGGTTATGGAATCATGTAAGACACGGGTAATTTCAAAGAGCAAATCTATTTTGTGAAATATAATATCCAACATATTTTTAAAAGCCAGTTTATGCAACTTATTTTTTGAGAACTTATTTCTCTAAAATAATCCACAATCGTTATCACCCAAACAGAGATTATTTTTCTAATGTCACAAACACGCCCTAAGTATACAAACAGTTAGATGTTCATATGTTATACATATTACCCATTGTAAGATACATTACAAGGTAAGAAATGTGTTTTGCTATTTAAAGATGCATTTTTTCTATTTTTTTTCATATTTTTCTAAACACTTGAAACAAAATCAACCAATTTTCACATTATTGACCCCTTTTTATACCAAGATCACTTTCCCACTAAAATTTCCAGAAAAACCTTTCACACATCCATAGACCCAATAAGATGAGGTTAAGGTTGATATAAGTGCTAATCCAAACACCCAGTCTGCCAATACTACAAAGAAGACTGCAGAAAAGTCAAAGACTGTCCAAGCTGTTCACAGGATTGCAAGTCCTTCTAGAATGAAAGTTCTACATAACAGTTGGTTAATTCAATGTAATAGTATGTAGTTATGTTAGTATTGATAGTCAAATAGTAGTAGTGTAGACTAGTTAGTAAAGCAGTTAGCTAGTTTGACTTTTAGTTTGACTTTACTTGTATAAATAGACATGTCTGTATTCATTTGCAGTTTGAGTGAAATGAAATCATTTACACCACTCCTTTTGTTTCTCAATAGAGGTAAATCATTTTCTCATGTATCTCTGGAACCTTATCCACTAAAAGACTGATCTTAACTTCTAAGAAAAACTATTGCCTATAAACATGATATGCTGAAAGAAGCAAAACTGAGAGTAATGAACATATGTCAACAGATGACAATGATATAATCGCATTACCATTTATGATAACAAAACAACAGTTAGAACCGTGAAAGTGTTTATAAAGCCTGGACAACTTCACTGCCTTTTTTCAAGCACAGCAGCAAGTTAAGTGATTTAAGGTTGAATATTATTTAATAGTAATTCCTAATGCTTTTTCATAAAGGCAAAAAGAATACAAGCACTTTTAAGAAGTCAAAACTCAAAACCTCGATATCCTGGGAAAAATGAGGTTCATAACACAGTATACCTGTCCAGTAGCACAAGGGGCATTAAGATGTATGAAGGTTCTAGATTGGTGACGAAAAGCTAAACTGCACCCCAGTCTTTGCTCGGTCATGTTCATGTTGTTTTAGTATGTAGCAATAGTTGACCTGTTAACAAAAGTATCATCAGAGTCGAAGAATCCGAGTTTTTTTTTTTATTTATTTATTTTTTTTTTATTATTATTATTTTTTTAATATACAAGCTCAAATTAGCAGACTAGAGGTTGCAAAATGGGTGGGCCGGGCAGGTTAGAAAATGGTTTATAATGTATAGGATTAGAACAAACAAATTTTGTTCGATCCAATTCTTTAGTTAGCTAACTTTTCTGTATTTACCCGTTCAACCCGTTAGAGATATAACATAACCAGATCAGCCCATATGGGTCGAAATTGCCACCTCATATAAGGGAACATGCATCTCTTTCATGTTTTTTTTTATACAATATGCAAAACAATCATCTGATACTATTATTCAAGTTAAAATATAATTATACTATAGTATAATTTCCACTGAAGATATGAGAAAGGATATCTAACCTCCATGCGGAACAATGTAGTGGGTACAATAAGCCCAAACCCTGCGGACCTTCGGAACGACTCGTGGTATTTATGAAACGAGAGATCTCGAAACGAATTTTCTGTTAATTTTACAAGACTCCCGGCACTAGCAAATGCATGTCCATGAATATTACAATCTCTCAACACTTTCAAAGGAAGATCAAAAGAAAGATCGGCAAAGGCAGTAACCGCAAGGTCTCCGCCAAGAAAGTCCCGTTCAGAAGAAGTTACAAAACCTGCATCTTCACCTTTGCTTCCAACTTCCCTTCTTGGCTCACTGGGGCCAAGTCCCCTTGTCTTAAAGCCCAATAAAGATGTTGGGCCTCCTAATGTGCAAACAGGGGAGGAATTTCCACCCAAGAAGAACCGGTCAGATAAAGAGACACGTGAATTCAAGAATCCATTTCCCCATGGTAATATAACACCACCAGCAACCCCAACATTCAGTGCAGCACGAGCAAAACCCAATGGCAAAGCATACCTAAGATCAAACTCCTGGTCAAGTGAAATCAGTAATTATTATAAAAATAGTGCATGGATACATTATATGTAAGGGAATAGGAATGCTGACGATACTAAATAATCATAAGTTAAAAAAGTGATGTGAAATGAAGAAGCAAAGCACAAGTATATGATTCACAAAGTACATATGAATGAAATTAGGCATAAAAGAACACAAACCTGGCGGATATAACGTACACTCCGAGGATCAGGAAAAATGCCACCAAGTTGAGAAGTGGAAACAAAAGCAAACCCGTTGGTTGGTCTAACAGATGAATTCCTTTTGTCGATCTTAAAAGTGTACTTCAGATGTGATAACAGATTGTGTCCAAGCTGCCTTCTAACTGAGGTTGACGCCAATTGTGATGGATCGGTTAGGGTTCGCCAGGAGAGATTATATGCTAAGTCATGGTTCCTGGTCGATATTATGCCAAGAGATAGGCCCATGGTTTGCTCTTTGTAAGATGTGAACTTGAGCCAGTCTTGAGATAGAAGGGACAGACGAGCCGTAACAGGGTTTACCAATCTCATAAATCTTGGCAAAGATACGCCAGCACTGACTTCTGTAGTTTGATCCCAGCCATAAGACAAAGAATTATACCAGTTATCTCCATAACCAAGCATGTTTTTAAGCTTAAGTGAACCATCAAGGGACCAAGATCTAGCCTACAAAAGAGTTGAAAAAAATAGCATATGAGAAGTGAAATGTCACACTCCTTCTAGAAGATAAAAAAAAAAAGGACAACATCATCATGTTACAAAATATTGATGTAACAAATACTAACAGTATTAAGAGCAAATGAGCAATAACTGTGAGATAAACTAACTGATTCTTCCCTTCACCAGAAAAAGCAGGGACGCAACAGTTTTATCTAAGCAACGAAGTAACCGGTTAACATGTGATACCGTGTTCAGTTTTATCTGCGCAACAGTTTGCCAAGTTGTGATAAATTTAGTAAATCGGCAAAGCGTAGCAAAAAAAAAAGACATGAATAAAAAAACTATCTATATTGTGTATCGACTTCTATTCCTATAGCTTATTATTTCCAATGCTAAAAGTAACTGTAAGTCTGTAACCACTACATATCTGGTTGTGTCGTCAAAAAATGACATTACAGAAAAAGATTTAAAAACAACACAAAGAAAGTACCTCTATATCATGCCAGACATCTCATTTGTAGAGAAACAGGACGAGCATTTTGAGTATATCTTGTTAAACCACAATAGCAGAAGTTTAAAGGCATACATGAAAGGCCAATTATGGAAACTTGTGTGTTTGAAACAACAAAAGAGGAATGTTCTGAATTTCATATGCCTTATGCGCTAGATACCCATGCTTCAAATACTCTGATTCAATGTCCTTGTAGACCACGGTAAGCTAACACTAAACCAGTGAGAACGTGAAATACAGGGGTTAATTTCCTTTTTTCCCTTTAGTTCGTTTCATTAGATATGACCAGCAGCCTAGTTAGCTACCCTATTGTCAGTTAGGCTAGTAGTTATGATACCCAATAAGTAGATCGTAATAGTCAACAAAATTCTATTAAACAATGCATAAATTCATAAGTCACGTTTATTTTGAACAAATAGAGTTACAATTTTAAGGTCACTTTCTAAATTTCCTAGGGAAGAACATGTAAGTAGTAGATATCATCTACATTCAGCACAATTACAATACAAATAAAGTGGCAAATAATATGACGAAACAGTTTCCATAGCCTTATATAAAAGGTACAAAGTAACTTAAACATTAAGCGTGACTATGCAACCTGCATATTCACCTCTTTCACTATTTCACGTCAAGACTCCAACCGTTCATACAGATTCTAGATTTCTAAGTTACATAATTAAAAAACACAAAGCTTCTGAGTTCTGATTCAAGTCAAAACTCAAAACACAGTCCAATAAACCATTTCAACACACGAACTTCTGAATCACACCATTGCCTATAATTATTTAAGACCTAGATAACAATCATGAATTGAACAATTAATATCAATCCAACTCACCACACTTCAAATTGCAGACATCACAGATACGCAAATACGCAATCAAAATTACTCTCCAGTTTATTTTCGTCTAGCATCATCACTAATTTCTCATCCAAACGTAAACAACTTCAAATCGTTAATCTAAATCGCTCTCACAAATAAACAACTACCTATCAAAACCTAGCTACATTGCAAGTAAAACAAGTAAACAACATTTGATCATCAACTAATCAATAAACACCACTCCACTAATAAACAAACACAAAGCTTATGAATTATATCCATACTTTAACACGGTCCAAAACATAACTTCGATACTAAAACTTCTAAATCACAGCATTGTCTAGAATTATCCAAGACTTAGATATCAATCCAACTCACACACTTCAAACTGCAGACATCACAAAATCACAATCAAAAGTATCTCCAGTTTACTTCCGTCTAGTCCTATCACTAATTTCTCATCTAAACCTAAACAACTTCACATCATCAATCAAAATCGCTCACACGATACACCTAATCGTTACTTAAAACCTAGCTACAGCGCAATCAAAACAACATCTAATGATCAAATACTCAATAAACGCCACTCAACTCGTTCAAGTCACTCATCTAAACCTAAACAGCTTCGTATCGCTAATCTAAACCGTTCCTATAGCACACCTACCTACATTGCATTTAAAACATCATTTAACCCTAACATAACAAATATAAACAAATTAAACTACCTCAGGCTTGGTAAAAATGCCGATATCACCGGTAACAGGATTCTTACACTCGACGACTTCAACGATGACATTAGAAGTCCCAGGCAAGCCAGGCGGTCCAGCATCAAGCGTGACATTAACAGAATCGAAAATCTCAAGCTTCTGAAGCCTGATACTAGCGATCTGAGCAGCTTGTAGAAGCTCCTGGACGGATGTAACGGTTTTTAGGGCTTGGATTTGGAAATCGATGACGGAGTCTTTAGTTTTGGAGTTGCCTTTGATGATGACGTCATGGACACGTAAGGGGACTTTTTCTGATTTGACTCGTTGGATTAGTGCCTCCATTTGAGCTGTTACTGGTGGTGGATTATTTTCTTCTTCGTATTCGTATTCGAATTCGGATTCATCTTCGGGTTCGGATTCGGGTTCGGTGAAATGTGGATCTTCTTCGTCTTTTGGCGCCATTTTTTGTTTGTTTGTGGAGTGGAGAAATGAGAAGGAAGGTTGACGCCGGAATTGATTAAGATGGAAGTAGTAGCGAGTCTACTCAGTGAGTCAGTGGTGTAGTGGGTTCGGATTTAAGTCATGATAGTTGGGCTGGGCTGGGCTGGGCTGGNTTTTTGCCTCTTCTTTTCTCTCTTGTTTCCTCTCTTCATTTATCTTCTTTCCGTTTTATACTCGGGAACAAAGTGTAATTTTTTGTAATAAAGGGTTATTACTCGATGAACTATATTAATAAACGAACTAAAGTGGTTAGAGTACATGTGTCATAACTTATAAATAAAGTTTTATGGCCATTTTTGAAAGATGTATCTAACAAAACATCCAAACACCTAGCTTCTCATAAGCCCTTTACATCATGCCATGCATATTTCATACTGTCTTCGACTAATTTGTTTGAGGCTTTGAGTCGTACTCTTCAACTTGATAGGCATCAACTTCATTCTTTTGGTTGACACAATTATATCATATACTTTATCCACAAGTCTCGATTTTTTCAGGAAAAGTTTGTTGTTCCTTCTCTTGTCAAATGCAATACACCAAAGTGCCAAATAGGACTTATGCAATCAAGACAAGTCACTTATAAATCTTATTTTTAAGTGGATCACAAGCTCCAATAAACCTGGCATAAACAAGTAGATAACCAACAACTAAGGTTGCGTTTAGGTGTAGATTTTTTATTTTATTATTATTATTTTTTTATTTATTATTATAATTTTTTTTTTTTGACTTTCTCATTTTTAGTTTTTGGAGAAGGAAATGGTTTTTGTTCTTTAAAGAAGTGTTCAGAATTTTGGCATCCCGTTTAAATAATGTTACATTTTTCATTTATTAGTGAGATGAAAGTAAAGAAAGGTAGATTGTACATTTTCAGATTTTTAATTAAAATTTGATAAGTGTTATTATCACTTTTTATGAAAATCTTTTAAAAAAATGATTAATTTCATATATCACCCTGCTTTCATAATTAATTTCATATATACCCAAAGTGCATATATTGAATGTATAATACTATAATGTATAATGTACAATAATTTTAAGAGAAAAGGGGTATTTCTTACTAACAAAACACACCCAAACTTTTTAAGTTTATAAACTCCAAGGGTCAAACTTGTAAAACTATTAAACTTTCCGAATTCAAATATCAGGTCTCCCCCCTCTTCACACACACACACACTTTTTCACACAGTAGCAGGTCCACCAATGGCGAACACTTCAACAACAACCACCACAAACGACAGTCTATTCACTTCACTAATCTCCGATATCAAAACATACAACGGCACAGATCCTCTTCTTCCATGGCTCCGGTAACCAAACCCTAACTCTATTCATTCCACTTTTTATAAACCTAACTTTTTGATTTTAATAAATTTTTTAATATTCGTTTTTACAGAGGGATACGGAAAATGACGGATTCGTTACCGGCTCAGTTACTCAAACAGAAACTTCCTCGGTTTCTTCAGAAATGTGCTCAGACTTTTGAAACGGATTCGAGATATCGGAATGATTTACGATATGTTCGTGTTTGGATTAAATTGGTAACAACTTTTTGTTTCTTTTAGTTTCGGAGATTTTGATATATATAGAGAAATGATGGATTTAGGCCTATTGACTTATTGCGAATTGGAATTAGTTAGTTATATGATTAAGTTTATGCGTAGTTAGATAATTTCGGAATTACTAGTTTTCTGCGTTTTCAAAACTGTTTATTTTGATTTTATAAGACTCGTTAATAGTTTTGCCAAACACTACTTACACTATCTTCTGCAGCACATGTGAATGCCTTTTTCAAATTGCTGCATCTGTTAAAACATTGAAAGCCGTTGTTAGTTTTTCTCTTAGTTTAATAATTCTTTTACCCATAATTTAGTATCGTCTGTTGACCTTAAAGGCAAGCTGCAGTTTCTTATGTCACATTTTTTCATCTGTGTATGTATGAAAATGGAAGTGGTATATTACTCAAGTTAGATACGGTGTCAATACTATATTCTACATGTGCTTCTAAAATTGATAAACCTGCAGTCTGTTTGAAGGTCTCTAATACGGTCTCTTTAATTTCCGAATCAAAAATCATTGTGTGGTAACAGAAACCACAAGTTTAATGTTTTTAGATCTAAAGGAGCAAATTACTCGACAACAGTAATTAACTAATTATCATGAAACACTCAACACTCAAAAGGGCTGTCAAATTTATTCATATTATTGTTGTTTATGTGAAGTTGGATTTTGTTGATGACCCTGGTGCTGTTCTGGAGAACATGAAGGCGAATCACATTGGGAACAGGAGATCACTCTTTTATCAGGCCTACGCTCTCTATTATGAGAAGCTGAAGAGGTTTACGGATGCTGAGAAGATGTACCATTTAGGCGTGCAAAAGTAAGTAAATACTTATCTGGTCCACATCTGCTTCTGATGCTAACTGCTAAGCATACGTCATTACGTTTGTTAAGCTAACTACAAATATGCTGGCTGATCCATCTCGTATTCCATCTAGAAACTTCATAAGTGTTGAGTGAGAACATTATGTGGTTGAGTGAGAACATTATGTGAAGCACCCTAAACGTGTGATGTTTATACTATTCTTAGTGTGTTAGTGGTCTATTGGCCTGTGACAGTCATATAAATTGATGACGTAGATTTAGTTTTTATGGTCAAACTGACGCTGGCCTACAGGAACCGTTGGCTTCTTGTCCTCATGCTTTCAGTGGTTGATAAAGGCTATTTTTTTAGATTTGCCTACTAAAACAATTGAAATGACGCTTGTGATAAAATATATAGTTCAGGGGGTTCTGGTGTTTGGATACTCTAGTTCTCATTATTTTTATATGTGATTAATTAGTGGTTAAATAATCTATAAAAACTTATTTTGTAAATTCTTTTCTGAAATAATCAAAATCTGCCACACATTGAGCACAGCAAATTATCACAAGTTTAAACAGCACAACATCCCAAACACTGTTCTTTGTAGCACATAAAGTACAAATGATATTTGCTTATGATTTTTCAGTATTAGATAATCACTCTAAAACCGCACACCATAACACTAATACCCACAAGATACCCGGGCTGCTCTAACAAGTAAAAATGTGGCAGCCTTGCAGAGCCAGCAGATGAGCTTCAAAAATCATTTGATCAGTTTCTGCATAGAATGGAGCGATATAAAAACAAAAAGATCCAGGTAGATTTTGTAGTTGACAAGTTTGTTTCTTTTTTTGCTACTTGTTCCCAAGGCCCTTCATCATCTAATTATGAACTCATGCCCTGCAGCGTCATGGGGGGAGAAGTAATGGAAATCTTGTAGCTAATGACACAGAGAGCATTTTAGCTAAAGGCAAGCCAGTGAAAAGCTTGCTGAAGAATAATCTACCTTCGACACAACCTAAATCCCGACAAGTAGAGGACAAAAAAGCAATTTCTCAAAGTTCTGGGCGTGAACAATATGAACATGCTGGTGAAAACACAGTTGTCGTTAGATTTGCAAAGACTGCAATGGGTGGAAAATCTGATGCTGAAGATGCACGCCATCACGGTCTAGTGGAGCCCACTATCAACACGAAGGAAGCCATGGATGCCATAAATAGCATGTTTCGGGATCCTTTGGGCACAGAACCGTTTCAGAAGCACAGATCACATAAAACCAAACCAAATGCTGGTCACTGCTCGACGGATGGTTTCAAGGTGTTTGATGATAATGACCCGGGTAGCAGGGCTGAATCACATAAAGCCAAATCAAATGCTGGTCAATGCTCGACGGATGGCTTCAAGGTGTTTAATGATAATGACTCAGGTAGTAGTGTTGAACCATTAAATACAAATCCACTGGTGGAGGAACCATTTCAGATCTACTGTGATGATGATGAAGAGAATAACGAGGATGTGAGCGGCAAAATTGACAATAAAATGGCTTCAAATATGCCAAAAGGTGCATTTGTTTTTCCATGTCCGAAGGATATTCCTATAGAATCTGATAGAGTTCCACAATCGAGATTCAGAGAAGATACAGTAGTGTACCGGTTTGTAGGGTCCACCATATCAGATGAGCCAAAGGTAGAAAATGCATGCCATCATGGCTTAGTAGAACCCACAGTAAACTTGAAGGAGGCCATGGATGACATTAATAGCATGTTTGGAAAACCAATTGAATTTGTACGGAAAAGAAGACCAAGGAAGCAGGAGAAACCCTTTGAGGAGAAACAAAGTTGCAGCTCGTTTTTGATACTTCCAGATGATGAAACAGACCATCATCAACAAAAGACTTCCAAAACTCTTAAGCCATCCAGCTCTTCGAGAAACGAAAATGAATTGTTTGAGCAGACCGTTTGCACAAAGAAGGCAATGGATGATATAAACAAGATGTTTTCGATGCCATTGGACTTTTGAAGAACTTGGCAAGTTCTACATTCCCTTTCTTTTTATTGTGCGGGTAAATCTACTATTGTTTATGATTATCTTATTAGTTAAAGGTCAATTGATCGTTTAATTATGTCTTAGTTTCTTAGATAATCATAAGCTGAACATTGAACACCATAAAAATTGATTAATGCAATTTCAGGCATTAGGAACACATCCAGACACTTATCTGATTGCGATAATTTAGTATCATATAATAACTTTCCTTTGATACATGGTTGGTAATTGCTTGGCATGTTGAAAATACCCTTATTTCGTTTCATCAAGAAAGTTGCGTAGTTTAAATGGTACCAGAGAAGAACTAGTAATAAAGAACCATATTAATTCATTGATGATAATATTATGATCAACTCGTATACAAAAATACAATGGTCAAGAAATCAAATACTTCAGAACGATATTAAGTTTAGGGAGTGTCGTCTGAGAAGCAATTACTAGGACGGAAAGCCAGTGGTCCCGACTCATAAACGATTGCTTCATAGTTCTTTCCATACAACACCCTGTTCTCAAATCTTAAGGGAGAGCCATTGATACCATTGTTGATATTGGACAAGAGATTGCATGATTCAAGAGGAGATGAAACCAGTTTCACATGGCAAGAATGTAGAGGATGGTCCAATAAATAATGGGTCATCGTGAAATCCTTAAGCTCAGCATAAAAGTAACCATTTTTATCAGTCTCAAATGCTTTGTAGTAGCTCACTCTTTTTTTGTGGTTTTTGCAGATAACGCTAACTTTGGCAGCTGGGATTGGCTCAGCGTCAGTGAGAGACCATGATCCAAAGTATTTACAACTCTGGCAGTACACCTTTCCTTCAACAACTACAGTGGCAGTTTTGTCTTGTTTGGCGGGCACCTCATCATGGGCGGTAGCGGCTGCTGCTAGTAAGGCCAGTGGGAGGAGGATTGCGATGAGGACGAAATGATTGGTTGCCATTTTTTTTAGTGTTGTCGGAGATGATGAGGAATGGAAGCTGTTTGTCGGATGGTGAGGAATGTTGCATTATATATAGTTTCCTGAGGTGATCAAATGCAAAATAAAAAAAGGGTGGACTTTGGATTAACACAGACGTGGTGGCTTATATGTAATTGAATATCAAATCACAGTTTTCATGTTATAAAAATCCAGACTACGTGAAGGCCATTATTATTATTTTTTCTTTCTTTAATTTTGTTTAATCTACTCTTTTTATATTTATATTTTGTTTAATTTTTCCGAAAAACAATGCCATTGTTTGTTTTGAATTTTTGATATCTCCTGGAGAGGGTTTTTTTTTTAATGACCATGTGGTATGTGGATATACATTTGTTGGTTTGTGTCTTTGTGACATCTTTTTATATCGATAAATTAATAATTTATTAATTTAAAGAGGTTTTACGTATGGGCTTTAAATTTTCAAGTATAATATAATAGCTAGTTACAATCTATACTCATTGAAGACGAAAAATAAATTTGAAAAACAAGTTCTAATTAACATTTCATGAATTCATATTCGAAATTAAAATTAACACTTTTTGTTTCAATACAAGATGACAAATTGACAACGCACCAACTCTTTAGGAAATTTTATTAATTATTACGTAATTTATAATTTCGTTGGGACTAATATATACACTGGGGATTCAAAAAAATTATTATCTTATTATTTTATCGATTGGGGTCTAAATTTGTACTGGTCCCAAGTTGGGACCGGACAAATTATTAATTTTATCGAGGTTATTAATTTATCGTTTCTTAATTTATAGAGGTTTTACTGTATACGAGTAATATTAGAAATTTTCGTAAAAATAGAAACAGGTCAAAAGTTGACGGGTAGATCGAGTAGCATTTTGCGATGATGATTTTTGTTAGCGAGATGTTCACTTTCACTTAGATTAAGCAATAGATTTTGCTTATTCTTCTCCTCCAACATGCCTATGTTCCGACTGCTGGTAAAGTAAAGCATAATCAAAAGCAGAAAACCTGGTTGCAATTTCTAATTGTAGTATTAATTAATAGTGAATGTACACAACCTCTGTAGAGGTGAATGACACTTTGTATTTTTTATATTGTATGGCTGATTAGATAGAACCTTAGGAATCGTATCTACTAGTTTATGATTCGTTTTTAGGGTGCGTTTGGTTCATGCTTTTGAATGGGTTTTGGTGGGCTCCACGTATAAAAAACTTGTTTGGTTTAATCTTTTGATAGTAGAAATGATAGATGGAATGAAAATGTGATAGTATACTAATTTGGTGGGTATTGGTTGGTTTTGGTTATTTTTGTGGGCCCTCTTTTTTTCTCCTCTCTATTATATGTGGGACCATCTCTATATTAATTCATATTTTTTATTATTTTATTATTTAAATAAAATTTTACATTTAAAATTTATTATAAAATATATATTAAATATATATAATTTCTCTCTCCTAAACTCACCTTAAATCCAACTTTTATACCAAATCCAAATCTGAATCCAAACCCACTTACAAACCAAACGGACCCTTAAACTTGGGACGCTAGGAATAATTATCTTCACATTTATATATTATTTACTAATATTTAAATAAATAGATACATAGTCTATATACTTATTTAGAAGAGCCAAAGTTTTCAAGATTGGAATGATATCTAGGGGCCGTTTGGTTTGTAGTTGGGTTTAAGATTAGAATTCGAATTTTGATTTGAAATTTGGATTTGGATTTGAATTATGTTAAAATTGTTTGTTTTGTATGTTAGAATATATAAAATAGGTTTGAGATTTACATTTATTTTATTAGTAAAATAATAAATGGAGCCACAACTAGTACATACTTTTATTTTATTTTTTTGAACATAGTCCATACTTTTATGGACACAATCGAGGGAAAAAAAATTAAAATCAAACCGTGACTTGTCAGAAAACCAAGCTGAGTGGATAGGATATGAGTCCCCACTTTCAAACCCCATCTTTTTCAACCAAACAAATAATTTTACCATCAATCCAAAATTCAAATCCGAATCCCGCCAACTAAATGGGCCCTACAATTGTTTTCATTTTTAAAAGATTGAGATCGTAAGATCGGATCACGATCTTAAAATCTTACTATAATATTATTTTCTTGATTTGCATTGTAAATATGTGCAAATCTACACATTATTATATATTAAATAAGATCCCCCCCCCCTCCCCACACCAAAAAAAAAAATAATAAAAAAAATCAAATTCTATGTGAGTTTCATGAAATGACAACCTAAATATTGATCTATAGAAATGTTTTAGAAGGATTGACACTCTTCTTTTTTGTTATACACCCCCAAAAAATTCGTACAGCGGAAAGACTGTACAGCTTTTGTGGTTTACGGGGGATTGTCCATCACATGTATAGATAACAAAGATCATAGATAACAATTATAAACGTAAACCAAGTCAAACAAGTTAAAGTTTACTTTATTCCAGATCCTAGGGTTTATAGGCCCAAAGTAGGATAGCATAAAAGAGTAGTCCAATTTGATTATCAGAGTGCACTATCGATTTTCCTCAACCCCAAACCAAGTCCAAAGCACAGCTTCACCAAAGTCCCAAGCAAAAAGTCATCATCATTTACCTGAGAAAAACACTTCTATAAAAAGTCAGCTTTCGCTGGTGAGTTCATAGAGTTTAATCATTCAAAATTACTTACGGGACCTGAAGGATTAGCGCTATATTGTATGGAACTGAGGCAGGCATAGACAATCATACTATACTTATCACATTCCCCATATCCATTCACAATCATACTCATACTAGTTACCACCTTTCGCGAAGGCGGAGGGTCAGGGGCGAGCGGGCCACATCTCGACGGTCACTAGCGCGGGACACTTAACAGTAATGAACACCCGTTATGCCCCGAACTATAGCTGCACGTGTAGTGTCTACTCCAAACCAGGGTATACGCCCTAGTTTAGTTCACAAACTCTTGTCTATCCTGATCTATGCAAACAACAATAGCAAAACAATTTATGCAGATCAAGAAATGAGGTCGATAATTGCTTCTCAGTTCGTACTACCTTCCCACACATAGATATCGATATCGCAGTATTCTATGATTCTGACAACATTGTGTTCATTGCGTATGTTGTATTACAGAGGTGACATAAGGGGCATAAACTTCCTCAGAATCATAGTGAGCACAATCTATATACGAAGTAAACAGTATACAGAATTAATTCTGAGCTACTCTACTCACAGAAACTGGTTATATGTTAACATACGGACGCACTTTCTTGACTGAACGCCTATTCAAGTTAATAAAGGGTACTTATTTCTGATCCATGCAAAATACCACCTTCTTAATAAATCCAAAACCATGTACTCATACGGTAACTCCCAGTAACCATAATGGGTTTCCTTTACTTACCGAATAATCTAATCACTGTACTTTCTTGAATAATCGCACATTCAGTTGTATAATGGCTTGCTGGATGTGGTATTATTCCTTTAATGCCTGAGAGTTACTTACAATTTTCTCTTTATGGTTTGCATAATCTGGCAGCTAGTGAAGGAGGATCTAAGAACAAAGAAACTAAGACAATGATTCAACGAACGACTCCATAGTTTCGCTTATATATACAACTAATGATAATACTAGTCTAATACACAATCATTCAATAAACGGCTCAAAACACTTAGATTAGATACGTCCTTACTCAGAAGCCAATTAAAATCGAAAGGGTAAAGTAACCAGAACTGCATAGTTATGTATGCAACAATACTAGAACCAATCGGCATCGATAATAAGATCCTTCTTATGTTGTCATCAATCGTTTCCCTCTTGTGCATAACGCGGTCATTAAAATAAATAAGTCGTCTCATGAAGGGTCGGATGGCTCTTCTCCAAAAATTCGTACATTCATGATAAGTCCAACTCCTCAGAATTAAGCCGGATGCATAAGAGTTTTGGATAGTCTCTTTGTATGTAATGTATCGTCCTGGTATTATACTTATATCACGATATGTACGGTCGGTAGGGATGGACTTCTCGTAATATGGTTGTATAATATTACTTATTGGCCCTTATTGGACTCGTCAGCCAATAAGTCTCCACATACGTAGGTAAGATATCTACAAACCAGAGCTGCATATATATGCTTGTTAACTCTATCACGAAGATTTCCACTGCATCACATTGTCTCTTGTATTTACCAATTCGATACATACTATTCAATTGGTTTTACACAACGTTAACATGTGATTAATGTCTATCGCATGCCTCCTTCAAGTTTACTGTAGTATTACTAATGCACTCCGAAGCCATGAATAATGGACTACTCATTTGTGAAAGAATTATATTCGCTTCGCGGTCGTATATGGTCCGTTACGTTCTAAAATAGTTTGCATCTCTCGCGTTTACTAATACAGTCTCGGTCAATCTTTACTGTTTATATCTTAACAATCTCGATTGTGGAACTGCTATTCACGGTCGTATCATAATATATAGAAATTTATTACCTGTTAGGAACTAATGTGGTAATCGAATTACAAATGTCAGCGCCTTTTTTGTGCTATTTATTTGCGAGTTATATACTATTTAATCTTCTATATTGTTGAGCATCGTCTATCCTCTGATTATTAGTTACCTTCTCATCATCTAACAAGTATGATCTAGATATAATGTGTTACCGCAACCACCAGTGGATTATGTATTATTAATGGTTCAAAACACTACCTAGTCATTTATATCATTAAAACATCTCTTGATAGCCACGTCCGGTCGTGCACATCTGAACAGCTAATTGATTTTGCAATTATATGTAATTAATGCGTCGTAGTAAGGGTCATAAATCTGATCATAAACTACTGGAACAAGAACCATTCCGATTCGAGCAGTGACCAGCATATTGCGATATTCCACGTGGTTCCTGTATGTCTATTAGTCCGACTCTGTGTTCATCTGAATCGAAGTTCTCTACTCAACAGTCCAATGTCCAAATGTAATCGCATCGTCAACATCAATCAAGACTAAAAGTCAAGACGGCCTGAACAATGCCCACGAAACACATGCTAATTACTATACCAATGGAATACCATGGCTATACTGTTGAAGTTTCGCACGATTAGTCTAAGGGCATCACTATCAACACCAACAAATTCAGAGACGTCTACGACTCTCGTTCTCAACAATATCTACCGTTCCACGAAAATATTCAACCTAGACCCTGTAACCCGGAGCGATGCTTCGTTCCCAAGCATCAGATTTTCCACCCACACAGCAAGCTTTGCAAATCATCTATCTCTTC
>LBNU01005463.1:52411-65127 GCA_014162995.1 Artemisia annua | reverse complement strand
TTTTTTTGTTGAATTTATTGTTGTGTCGGTACGTGTTGTATGCGATTTTTACATTTTGCGAGATATCATCTCGTTAAATAGACAAAGGTGAACAAAAATGTTCAGAGAGTAATAATTCAAAGTAGATTGAATTATTTAACTTGGAAAAATTTACCGGTTAACTACCGGTTACAATAATTGCTTTTACGTTAAGGTAAAAGTCAAATAGTCAAAAGTCAAAGTCAAAGGGTAAAATAGTCATTTTGCCTTATGAAAATTTACGGGTTGCTACAGATATTGAACCTTTTAATAATTTATTACATTTGAATTATATGAGATGTCTATAAAACTTAAAACGGTTTATACATAATAGGGATAAGTTTGTAAAAGAAAAAGGTTTATAAATTAATGTCATAACACAATTATAAAATTTTACAAATGTTTATAATAGTGGATGCCCTAAGATCTCTAATTCACGCATAATGCGTTTATCTAATGTGTCCTTGATCATGTAAGAAAGTGTTTTTATCAGGACAACTTGTGACATGCTTTTCAAATAAAAGGGTACAGTAATTGTGTCATGTTGTATTTATGAAAATTAAGAAAAGATTTATTGAAAAGAAGCAACATATACATGAGAAATAAAAATAATTCCAGCAAAATATAGAAGACAATGGGCATGTTTGACGCGAGAGGTTGTGAAAGATTACAGACTTAAAATTATTTTTTTGAAAAAATAAGCTTTGGTCAAGTTTGTCAAATTAAGATTGTGGATTATTTTAGAAAAATAAGTTCGCAAAAAATAAGTTCCATTATACAACTTTTTTAAAGATTCTGGAGATTATATTTCATTTTACACTTTTAATCTAAAAGTACAGCTAGTTTATTAAATACCACTATGAAAAGAAAACTATAATTTTAATCTTTTTTAGCACTAGCTACAGCATCAAAAACAACAACAGCACTAGCAACATCTATTTTTACAAACATACCCAATCAGATTTCTACTCTGAGAGAAAGTATACTAAAATTTCGGAATTTCTTTAAGATGGGCAAAACGGGCATAATAAAAAGTTGATTGAAATTTTGAATTAAACTACGGGTGTCACTCTAATATTGTTAGCCTCATTTTTAGGTATACAAATTTAGGTCCAATTCTTTAAAAGAGTTAGATTGAAATTTTGAATTAAATTACAGGTGTCACTCTAATATTGTTAGGCCCATTTTTGAATCTACAAGTTACGTCCACATATCAATTCTCATTTTTAATTTCAAGGAACAACTGGTTAGACATAAGCTAAATAAGTTGACATAGGTTCATTGTGACATTCCTACAATGAAAATAAAAAAATGTATCTTCTAGAAAGGGAGGTATAGAGAATTGATACATATGGATCTTACAAATTTAGGTGATATTCTCATTTTTTTTTATACAACCAACATGCACGTACGGTTATTTAGTAGTCACTTTCGTAAATTCAGTACATAAACTACTAGTTATAATGTCCGCGCACGCGCGGGTTTTTTTTTTAAATTTTTTGAAATAATTGTTTAAAAATTTTAATCCTATTGTTAGTTGCATCTTATCTATATTTTTTGTATTTATCTTTTACTTGTGTTGTGGATAAATATAAAATGTTACCTAATAAGAAAATAATATCTTTTTTTTTAAATATCTTATCTATATTTTTTGTATTTATCTTTTACTTGTTTTATGAATAAATATAAAATGTTACCTAATAAGAAAATAATATTTTTTTTAAATAAAATTATTACTAAATAAGGTATGGTTCCAATTTTTTTGAAATGAAAAATTCCCAACAAGGGTTTTGTTTTATTATATAAAAGATTTACGCCCATGGGCTCTATTCAATAAATGCACGACACAATTATTGAGTATCATTTTTTGCTTGATCATTCAGTAGAAAATTTAGCTGTTATATATATAGAGTATGGATCTAGTGAGAAGAATTATTGAAATAAGAAGAGTGAGAAGAAATTGTAGCCACATATTTCAAATAAGGAAAGAGAAATAATGAGGAGATGCATCTATTTTTATGAATGCATTTAATATTTGTGGTTGTGGTTTCTTCTAATTCTTCTCATCTTAATTATATTTCTCATTTGATCCTAAGTCTATATATATATATATTATAAGCCAACCAGCACAAGCACCAAAGAGCTCAAAGGGCCAAAAAGATATATACAAAGACAATATCATAAAACTAGGAAAGTCCTAAACAAACTATATATAATATGAGAGAAAAGTCAGAAAACCATATATACATGCAGATAATCATTTGTAAATTACAACACACAAACATCATATACTCGTAATTGTGGGTTTTGAATCCACAGTTGCATATACATGCGACATTATCATTAGTTACCAACATATTCAACCAATTTTGATAGAAGTTATAGAGATAACAAAATATCATGATCAGTTTTGACAAATCATGATCACGCCACTGAATCAACTATAGTATTTGTAAGATGTGGGCACAAATTAACTTGGAAGAGACCATTAATGAAACACAGGTAAACAATTTGTGAGGGTATTATTGTAATCTCACCCCAATTGCCTTGAATTTATAAGTTAGTCGTCAGAATATCACCTCCCTTCTAGAAAACGTATATGTGGTTAGGACTTGAAGATGATAAATGCAGTACGTACTCCTGATATCATGCATAGATCCATGATAAATGTAAAGAAAATTCTTCAGAGTAACTGTTACATTTTGAAACCAATCATATTTAATATATTTGTAACATTTTGAAACCAATCATATTTAATATATTTGTAACGTATTTTAAAGCTGAATTAATGATGGTATGTTAACTTTGATCGGAACTAAACGACCGTAAATATAAATATCAAGTGGGTCTACAATCTTTCTGTATATAAAATAATAAATATGGTGGACAATCGAACAAGTGGATAAAAGTTTAGTTTCGTGTACTCTATCAATATTCACCGCTTCACCCTTTTTATATTTTCAAAATATTTTTGAGAATTAGACATGCTACTTGTAACCTTTATATAATCTGCATAAGCTTCACCCATAATTACTTGCTACTTCCTGTGAACTTCGCACCCTTATCTCTCTCTAGGGCACACATGCACACATATAAACACATGTACAAATAGAACTCTGCAGAACAAGGAATATAGACCATATCCAGGAGTCTATATTCTTGCAAACCGCTGATAACCGGCAATTTTGACTGGACCTGAGTCTATATTGATCGTTATCTAGTTGTTGTATGATGGAGTTGGGTAGAATTGTTGATTTTCTTGAGAACAAAGTCATCTTGATCACCGGTGGCACTGGTTTTCTTGCCAAAAGTAACATCTCTCTCTCTCTCTCTCTCTCTCTCATGCANAGAGAGAGATGTTCAGCTGGCTTTGGAGAGGCGAGTCTTACTCGGATTCTACGGCTGGGTCGTTGGCCGAACAGCCTAGTCTTACCTGGTTCTAACCTGGGTCTGGCCAGAACAGCCCGAGTCCTTACCTGGTTTCTAACCTGGGCTTTGCCAGAGCCGAGTCTTACCTGGTTCTAAAACGGGTCTTGGGTCAGAACAGCCGAGTTTACCTGGTTCTAACCGGGTCTGGGTCAAAGCGATCTTAATGGTTCAGGCCTGGCTCGATCACGGCTTCCGACGGATCTTACCTGGTTCTACGGGTCTTGGCCAGAATAGCGAGTCCTTACCTGTTCTCAGGACTGGGCTTTGGCCAGAAACCGATGTCTATACCTGGTTCCTACTGGGTCTTGCCAGAACAGCGACGTCTTACCTGGTTCAACGCTGGTCTGTTGCCAGAATAGCCAGTTACGTTCACTGGTTTGCCATAGCAGCATACGGTCTAAATGGTCTGCCAGATAGCCGATTCTTACACTCGTTCTAACGGGTCTTGGCCAGAATAGCGCAGTTCTTACCTGGTTATAGCTGGGTCTGTGGCTAGAACAGCCGAGGTATTAACCTGGTTCTAGCTGGGTCTTAGGCCGAACAGCGAGTACTTAGCTGGTCTAGCTGGATCTTGGCCAGAACATGCGATGTCTTACCTGGTTTAAACCCATTTAGTCCTTGGCCAGGAATGCCCGAGTCATAACCTGTTCTAATGGGTCTTGCCAGATACACCGTTCTTAACTCGTTCTAACTGGGTCTTGGCAGAGATACTGCCGAGTTACCTGGTATCTAGCTGGGTCTTGGCCTGAACAGCCGAGTCTTACCTGGTTCGTAGCTGGGTCTTGGCCAGAACAGCCGAGTCTTACCTGGAGTTCTAAACCGGGTCTTGGCCAGAACCAGCCGAGTCTTACTGGTTTCACCCAACTGGGTCTTGGCCAGAATAGCCGAGTCATACCCTGGTTTAACTGGGGTCTTGGCAGAATAGCCGAGTCTTACCTAGTTCTAGCTGGGTCTTGGCAGAACGCGAGTCGGTTACCTGGTCTAGCTGGGTATGGCCATAAAGCCGAGTCTTACCTGGTTCCAACTGGGTCTTTGCAGAATAGCCGAGTCTTACCTGGTTCTAGCTGGGGGTCTTGCAGAATAGCCGAGTCATACTGGTTCTAAATGGGTCTTGCCCAGAATAGCCCGATTCTTACCTCGTTCTAACTGGGTCTTCGACCAGAACAGCCGAAGTCTTACCTGGTTCTATACCGGGGTCTTGGCCAGAACAGGCCGAGTCTGTACCTGGTTCTTAGTGGGTTCTTGGCAGAACAGCCGGTCTTACATGGTTTTAACCGGGTCTTTGGCCAGAACAGGCGAGTCTCTACCTGGTTCAACTGGGTCTTGGCCAGATAGCCGGTCATACTGGTTCATACTGGGTCTTGCCATAATGGGAGCCGAGTCTTACCGGTTCTAGCTGGGTTCTTGGCCAGAAACAGCGCGAGTCTTACTGGTTCCTAGCTGGGTATTGGCCATAACAGCCGAGTCTTAGCCTGGTTTCCAACTGGGTCTTTGCTATAGCCGAGTCTTACCTGGTTCTAGCTGGGTCTTGGCCAGAAATAGCCGAGGTCATAACCTGGTTTCTAATGGGTCCTTGCCCAGAATAGCCATTCTTACCTCGTTCTAGACCTGGGTCTTGGCCAGAATTAGCCGAGTCTTATCCTGTTATAGCTGGTTTTTGGCTATGAACAGCGCGAGTCTTACCTGGTTCTAGCTGGGTCTTGGCCGAACAGCGAGTCTTACTACTGGTTCTAGCTGGGTTTGGCCAGAACATACGCCGAGTCCTACCTGTTTAGCTGGGTCTTGGCGCGAATAGCCGAGTCATACCTGGTTCTAAATGGAAAACTGGCCCAGAATAGCCGTTCTTACTCGTTCTAACTGGTTCTTGGACAGAATAGCCGTCTTCCTGGTCGCCTCTCAGACGCCTACCTGGTTCTAGCTGGGTCTTGGCTAGCAACAGTCGACGTCTTACCTGGTTCCTAGCTGGGTCTTGGCACGATGTACGTTACGTTAGACCGAAGTCTTACCTGGTTCAGCTGGGTCTTGGCCCAGAAACGCCGAGTCTTACGTGGTTTAAGACCCCATTTATTTGGCCAGAGAGCCGGTCTTACCTGGTTCTAGCTGGGTCTTGGCAAAACAGCCGAGTCCATACCTGGTCTAGCCGGGTCTTTGGCTAGACAGCGAGTCTTACCTGGTGTCCAACTGGTCTTGGCACAGACGAGCCGAGTCATACCTGGTTCTAACTGGGCCTTGCCAGAACAGCCAGTTCTTACCTGGTTCTAAGCTGGGTCTTAGGCCAAACAGCCGAGTCTTACCTGGTTCTAACCGGATTTTGGCCAGAACAGCCGAGTCTTACCGGGTTTCTTAACTGGGTCTCTGGCTAGAATAGCGAGTCTTACCTGGTTCAAATGGGTCTTGCCAGAATATGCCGATTCTTACCTAGTTCTAACTGGGTCCTTGGGCAGAATAGGCCGAGTCTTACTGGTTTAGCGGGTCTTGCTAGACGCCGACGTCTTACCTGGTTCTAGCCCGGGTCTTGGCTAAACTAATTTGAACCAAAAGGCCAAAACTGATTTTTATAAGACCAAGTGCATTCCAAACACCCCTTTACTAACGAATCGTGGTTCTGAATGTTCTCTTGGTTATGAGGCTAAACTAATTTGACAAAAGGCAAACTGAATTTTAATAAAGACCGAGTCTATTCCAAACACCCCTTACTTAACTCTTGGTTTAATGTTCATTTGGTTATAGAGGCTGAACTAATTTGACCAAAGGCCAAAACTGATTTTTAATAAAGACCAAGTGCTTATTCAAACACCCACTTACTTAACATCTGGTTCTGAATTAGTTTAGCCTCATAAGGGGTGTTGATAAGCACTTTGTCTTTATTAAAAATCAGTTTTGGCCTTTTGGTCAAATTAGTTTAGCCTCATAACCAAGATGAACATTCAGAACCAAGATGCACAATTCAGAACCAAGATGTTAAGTAAGGGGTGTTTGGAATAGCACTTGGTCTTTATTAAAAATCAGTTTTGGCCTTTTGGTCAAATTAGTTTAGCCTCATAACCAAGATGAACATTCAGAACCAAGATGTTAAGTAAGGGTTGTTTGGAATAGCACTTGGTCTTTATTAAAAATCAGTTTTGGCCTTTTGGTCAAATTAGTTTAGCCTCATAACCAAGATGAACATTCAGAACCAAGATGCACAATTCAGAACCAAGATGTTAAGTAAGGGGTGTTTGGAATAGCACTTGGTCTTTATTAAAAATCAGTTTTGGCCTTTTGGTCAAATTAGTTTAGCCTTAATTTAGTTTATAAAGTAGTTTTTAGTAAATTTTATCAGTTTTAACAAGTCTTATATGTTTTAGGTTAGTTTTTAAAGTTTTACGGTCTAAACTTGCTTCAACAGCTTATTTTTTAAAGATCATCATAAGTCCTTCTTTAGGTGTCATATGTGGTTCAAGGTGGTTTACATAACTTGTTTTAAAAGTATTGGTTGAGTATCTAATTGAGTTTGAGTCAATTGGTTGAATTTTAGTCAAATTCTGTCACAGTCAAAAGGTCTCAAACAGCCATTTTAGATCTCACATTTAGTTAATTTTAAACAGGATTTAGATTCTAAGTTTTGGTTTACAAGTAGCTTGTAGGTATTTCTCAATCTGTTTAAGCTTTTTGTAGGGTTTAAAGCTTATTTAAGTGATTCATTTAAGTCGAGAAAACTGTTATGAATTGTATTGAATTATGAACATTACTGTTGCATTGAAATGAAGAGTACAGAGCTATTTATACTACATACTAAGACTACAACTACGCTGAATCTAGGCACTATATACAATTATAGATACATTAAGCTACATTCTATTACAATGGGTTAAGACTGAATCATGTAGCACTCTCATCTTTGGTGCTTGTCTAACTCTTTGTACTTGTTTTGAATGAGTACAATTTAATAATGCGTTAAGATGTTTTTGCGTTTTTTGATTAATTGGTGTGATTGGTTTGAGCAAGGAATACTTATTAGGAATCTTAGAAGGAAAGTTACATGAGAAAATCATGAAAAGTACTAGATTGTAAGCAGCCCCCACCCAAGTGACATTAGCCACTAGACTGGCTTGTTTTGATATATGGGACCATCGTCTTTGTACTAAACGTCATTTTTCCTTAGCAATTCTCGCCTTGTATTTATATTAATAAAATAATATATTTCATATTATCTTACTGTAAGAAAATCATTTTTTTATTATTTATTTGCCTTGTTAATCCTTTCTTTTGCCTTTTTCAGCCACAAGGAAAGCGTCGTGAATCAGAAAGGCAACCAATCAAATTCACAAGCTTAAAACAATTAGTTTTGCTGAATTTAGAGAAGAAAAAGCTTGATTTGATGAAGGACTCCATCTTTGAAAGTCTTTTATCAGTAACAAACAAGAGGGAGTCGTCGGGAATCCTTCTTTTAAAGTTGTTGAACACATATGATCCTTTGAAGAGAGGTTTTCAGTTGAACAAAAACGTATTTTTAAGTTTTTGTAAAAAAGAGGTAGCCAAGATTTTGGGCATAAACGACAGTGGGATCAGCTTTGCAAATTATGAAAATAGATGCCCGACTATATCAAAAAAGAAGTTTGATGAACATCTAACGGTTCTAAAAAAGAAGTTTGATGAACATCTAACGGTTCTAAAAAAAAAGTTTGCTGCCGATGCTAATACGAAAAGCAAAGATGATGAGACAGAAAACAAAGATGATGATACAGAAAACAAAATCACCCTTTCAAATATCAAGGATATTTTAAAAAACATGACTGTGGATGATGAAGACAGCAAGGTGCAGTTTAAAAAGTTAATGACCTATTTTTTGATAGAGGGAATGCTCCGTTGTGGCTCCGACCCCTTAAGAAACTGCGGTGTAAAACGTGGGGTTTGGTCAAAAATCTTGAAGAATGTTGGAAAGTCAACTGGGCCGAAGAGGTAGATAACTACTTGCATTTCTCTTTATGGACTTGCAAAGAGAAGCTGAAGAGTAATCCTCACAAACAACATCCTTTCATGGGTTGTGCTCCTGTTTTGGAGGTATGAACTGTTCTCGTCATTTTACATTGTCTTTTTCTTAATATTATTTACATTGTCTTTTTCTTAATACTATGTTAGGCCGTTATCTATGAACGCATACCTAAGTTGCGGCCGGATACAAGGAAAGAGGTAGACACTGTATTACGTGATCTGTCTGGAAGAGGGGCAAGCATCACACGAAAGGGAAGATGAGGTAATGGACGAGGGGGAACACGAGAATCAGCCGGAAGAACTCATGATCAATCCAGCGTACCCCGACCAGCTTGTGACCATTGGAGGGAATCTGACGGGAGAGTGCAGATCCCTTCTCAAGGCTCTCTTAATAAGGAACTTGGATGTCTTCGCGTGGGAACCGTCCGATATGACGGGGGTACCTAGACGAATTATTGAGCATAACCTTAACGCCAATCCATCTATTGAGCCGGTATGTCAAAAAAGGAGAGTGTTCGCCGCAGACAGAAGTCAGGCAGTGACCAAAGAGGTGGGGGAGTGGCTCCAAGCCGGGATAGTCCGACCGGTTAAGTATCCGACGTGTATTTCCAACCCTGTGCTAGTCAAGAAGAGTGACGGGAGTTGGAGAATGTGCGTGGATTTCAAGAACATTAACTCGGCATGCCCCAAAGATTATTACCCACTCCTCGACATAGATTGGAAGATTGAGTCTGTCATGGGGTACAAATATAAATGCTTCTTGGATGCATACAAAGGTTATCACCAAGTCCAAATGGCTGTCGATGATGAGGAGAAAACCGCATTCTACACTGACCAGGGAACTTACTGCTACACTAAGATGCCCTTCGGCCTCAAGAATGCCGGAGCGACCTACCAAAGGCTAGTCGATGCGGCTTTCCAAACACAGCTGGGACGAAATTTGGAAGCGTATGTCGATGACATGGTGATAAAAAGCAAGGAATAAAGGGTGATGATCGAAGACATTGCGGAGACGTTCGACAACCTGAGAAGGATAAACATGAAACTTAACCCCAAAAAATGTTCATTTGGGATGGAGGAAGGGAAGTTCTTGGGGTAAATGGTTACCTCGGAAGGTATCCGGGCAAACCCCAAGAAGACCAAGGCGATAATGGATATGAAGTCACCCAGAACCCTCAAAGAAATGCAAAGCCTGAGCGGAAAGTTAGCCGCGCTAAACCGTTTCCTCTCCAGGTCTGCTGAACGCTCCCTACCCTTCTTTGAGACTCTGAAGAATATCACAAAGGAAAATAAAGAGGAGTACAAGTGGTCGGAGGCTGCGGAGGAGGCCTTCCGAAGCATGAAAAAGCTCATTGAAGATCTTCCGTCGCTCACCACTCCGAGGCAAGAAGAAACGTTGTATGTTTGCCTAGCGGCGGCGGAAGAGGCCGTAAGTGCAGTCTTGGTCACGGAGAGGAAAGGGAGGCAAAGTCCGGTAAGGTATGTCAGTCGGACGCTGAATGAAGCTGAGAGAAATTATGCCCCGATGGAGAAGCTAATGTTATCCCTGCTACATGCCTCAAGGAGGCTCCGAAGGTACTTTGAGGCACACCCAATTCGTGTCATCACAGATCAGCCAATCAAACAGGTCCTCGGCAAAGCTCACGCTTCGGGAAGGTTCGCTAAGTATTATGTGGAATTAGGGGCCTATGATGTGGATTACATACCCAGAAACGCGATCAAAGGACACGTCCTAGCAGATTTCCTGTCAGAAACGCCCATCGGAAATTGCTCCCCCACTTACTTCAGGGAAAAGGCAAAACCGGTGAACAGGGACGAAGTTGAACAGTGGACCCTCTGCACTGATGGGGCCGCTAATAAGAAAGGAGCAGGTGCCAGACTAGTACTTACCAGCCCCACAGGAGCTGAGTATACGTATGCCCTCCGTCTAGACTTCGAGGACACCACTAACAACGAAGCTGAGTACGAAGCATTGTTGGCAGGACTGAAGATAGCAACGGACATGAAGGTACAAAACCTCAAAGCCCTCGTGGATTCCAAACTGGTGGCTAATCAAATAAACGGTGACTACGTCGCCGTCAATCCTAACATGATCAAGTACTTGGCCAAAACAAGGGAACTAGTAGCAATGTTCGGAGGTTTTCCATCAGCAACATACCACGTTCACAAAACCAAAAGGCCGATGTGCTAAGCAAGTTAGCCACGGTGGCATTTGATCATTTGACAAAGGAAGTGTTGGTAGAAGTGTTGGCCGAAAGATCTATTGATAAGGAGGAGGTAAAGACAATTGTGGAAGAAGAAGGGGACTGCTGGATGACCCCCATCATCCGGGTGTTGGAAAAAGGAGTATGGCCGGAGAATAAAAACGAAGCACGGACGCTACGCATGAAAATAAACCAATATACGATGGTAGACGTTGTGCTTTTCAAAAGGGGGTACCTAATGCCGTTGCTAAAATGTGTTGGTCCGTTGCAGGCCAATTATGTTATAAGGGAAATTCACATGGGCGCTTGTGGCATGCATTCAGAACCACGGATGGTCGTGGCGAAAGCCATGCGCCAAGGCTATTACTGGCCGACGATGCATCGGGACGCAAGGGAAGAAATCCGAAGGTGCGACTCATGTCAAATCCACTCCAAAGTTCCTAGACTTCCGAAGACGCTGATGACCTCAATCATGGCCCTTTGGCCCTTCTATCAGTGGGGGATGGATATCTTAGGACCCCTTCCTCAATCGTCCGGAAAAGCAAGATTTGTCATAGTGGCCATCGATTACTTCACCAAATGGATGGAGGCCAAGCCGTTAACAAGGATAACGGGGAAGGAGGTGAAGAAGTTCACATGGGACAATATCGTGTGTCGATTCGGCCTCCCGAGAATCATAGTCACTGATAATGGAGCCCAATTCATCAAAGATCCGTTCAAAACATGGTGTGAAAGGCTAAATATACAACAGATTAACACTGTGGTCGTTCATCCCCAAGCGAACGGACTTGTCGAAGCGGCTAACAAAAGTCTGATGAACGGAATCAAGACCAGGCTGGGACGAGAAAAGGCCGGATGGGTAGAAGAACTACCGAACGTGCTCTGGGCACATCGGACGACTCTAAAAATGAGCAATGGGGAAACGCCGTTTAGCTTAACCTACGGAAGTGAGGCGGTCATACCCGCAGAGATAGGAATGCCCACTCACCGAACAATGATGGTGAGAGAAGGGACGAACGAAGAAGAAATGCGTCTTAACCTCGACTTGTTGCAAGAAAGGAGAGAGGAAGCAGCCATAAGGGAGGCTAAATACAAAACAAAAGTCGAAAAGTATTACAATCGAAAGGTTCGTCCGGAGTCTTTTAGACCAGGGGAGTTTGTGTACCGGAGAAATGAAGCCAGCCGCCAAGAAGACCAAGGAAAGTTGGGGCCCAAATGGGAGGGTCCGTACCGAGTGACGGAAGCATACCAGAATGGATCTTATAAGTTGAAAACCATGGATGACGAAGAAGTACCTCGGAAATGGCACGCTGTCAATCTAAGAAAATGTTACTTATAATTTAAATTCTGTTTAGAATTCCGAAGTGTAAGGCTACGGCCTCCGATTGTATGTTTTGAATGAAAACTTATTGCACCCACATTCATAAAGTGGGGAAGTTTTATAAGAAAGATCGTGTACGGATCATCATATCATAAAGGCATGGGCGAAGACTAGCTACCTCCGTCCATATGCCAAGTGACGTAATGAGCTCATTAAGTGTGGAATAAAGTTTGATGACGAATTATATTCCTTAAAAAAAAACTATTTGCTCACAACGTTGGTTTTTATTGCAAACAATCTTCTTAAAAGAAAATAATTGCTAACCAATCTTCCTAGTGATTTCATCAAAAAGAGGTAAACTAGACATGTTGTCAAAACCAAGAGATAAGTGAAAAAAGAGAAGCTGAATGGAATAAAGGAACATGGGTATTATATAGATATTCTCTATGTCCTTTCCACTTCCCATGCAAAAACGATGTGAACAATTTTCAAAGAATCAAAGTAACCCACACAGTTGCATGCGCCAATTAAGACACCATTAAATTAAGAGTTAATTGCATTTTTGGTCCCTGTGGTTTGGCCAAATTGCAGATTTGGTCCTCAACTTTTTGAAAGTGCACCAGACGTCCCCATTAATATGTTTTCGTTGCATTTTTGGTCCCTGACCAACATCAAATGACTAAAATACCCCCATCACTATTTTCTTTTCAGTTTTTTACATAAATGGCCCCTGTGTTGCGCCAGACTTTACAAAAATCGTCCTTTTTTTT
>LBNU01005463.1:24658-37514 GCA_014162995.1 Artemisia annua | reverse complement strand
CCCCCCCAATTTACTCTATAATGGTTGATTACCCACTACGGGGTAATCAATACATTTGCCCCTTACTAACCAAGTACAAACAATGAGAGATGTGAGCCCTTAATCAATCATTTACCCATTCCCTACCCCCTTTAACCCCTCACCAAGCACTCCCTTAAATAATTTCAACCACTAAAAAAATTTGCTATCTAATGACACATAAAAAAAAGTGTCATCAAAGTTAAAAAAATGTTGCTAAAAGTAAAAATTGCCATCAAAAGTATAAAAGGAGTGTCACTAAAAACTTTATATGCTTCTCGCACATTTAAAAAGATGTAGGTAGAAGTTCGGAAGATACAAGTTTACTTATACACAAAAAAAAGTGTGAATAACCACAAGGGGTGACCAAACGGTAAGAATACCAGTCTTTCAAAGCGGATGTCAGAAGTTCATCCAATTGAGAGAAAATTAATCACCTTGTGGTGACAGAGCTTCACCCGCGTCGACTCCAGACTATCCAAAAAAGTAGTTGCCCATGTATTAGTCGGCTCGTAATGTTGAGTTGGAAACCCATGTAACAAAAAAAAATGTGAATATATAGCTTTCGCTTATTATGACACATTTTGTTTAAAATGAGTTATTAAATCTTAAAACTTTATGCTTTAAAAATTTATCACTTACATGTTAGATTTAGTGAATTTTTTTTGCCACTAGACTTTGTCACAACATTTATTATCGGTACTTTTCTTCTCTTTGTTTCACTTCCAACTGAAGCTTCGTATGATGGACCCAAGTATCATCATGGCTAAGGCTATATTGCTATTTACACTATTCACATTTGATTGAAAATATGCAATGCAACTTGGACTTATCATATCAAAATGTAATTATGACATTTATATTTCTCTTAGATACCACGTAATTTCTTGATTTAATTCTAAATTCAAATATATTACTCCATCGGTCCATCCGTCCTAAAATTATTGTCATGAGAGAGAAAGTTTAATAAAAGTGAGACACTTTAATTTTGAACCACTAAAATTAATATTCCTCCTCTAGATTCTCTAGTTTTTACTTAATAAGAAAAGTGGACAATTATTTTGAAACAATCCGGAAAAGAAATATGGACTATAAATATGGGACGGGGGGAGTATTTACTTTATTTATTTCTTACCTTAATAATAATAATAATAATAATAATAATAATAGTAATAATAATAATCTCTTTATGTAAATATCTACATTTGCTGTTTTGAGATATATATCAAAAAAAAGAAAAAAAAAAGAAAAATGTTCATTTTACATTTCATTCCCTTAAAAAAAGATTTTTTATTGGGTGATTATCTATACTATATATAAAGCCTACATATAAAGCATGGATGACTTTCTCTCCAAAATTTTAAGAATTACAAGAAATTAGTATGGTTTACAACACTTTAATGCACACAATTGTCAGATTTACAACAAAATAAGTATAGTGTATAACAAAATAAGCATGGTGTAATTTTCAGACTTACAACATTAATTCTATTTAAAGTGGTTAGATTTTCTATTGTTTGATTCTCTAAAGTAAAATTGTATGGTTATGTTCTCTAAAAAGCAAACAAGAAATAAAATATTAAAATAATACTACTAAGTAAATTGATGCAAGTAAAAGATAGTCATCGATGTCACATCTTTCAACATTGTCAAATATATAGGGTGGCACTAGAGCACCCTATCATCATCACTTCACTGGTTCCCTGCTTCAAGTAAAACCATTCACATTAAAAAATGTTAATTTTAATTTTTCGTTACGAGTTTTTATTGGGAAATGATTAATAGACCTAATATAGGGACCTAACAAGATACCTAATGCTTAAATAATTTGTACAGCACTGTACAAGTTATATAAGCATTAGGTCTATTATTAGGTCCATATATTATGTCCATCTATCAAGGTTCTTTAAAAAAGGATTAAAAAAAAATCACAAAATGAGTTTGCATGATAGTTTTGCTTTGACGTATCATGTCATGACGCCGCGGTGATTTTGTGTAAAGTTATATGATTGTATTCATTTTTGCGTAAAAGTTACGCCCCTCCGGTTTATAGAGATTTGCTAGAAATTTATGAACTTAAAAAAAAATGACTTTCACAATGATATGTTATGGCACTCTCTTTGGCAAGGTTGTTACCCAACTGAACCTCGAGACGGGATTCCCCTAAAGGGGGGAGGAATGTAATATCATAGGCAATTACCGCTGTTTGTAACCTAGGACTCGATCAACTTTACTAGTCCTAGGTTACAAACATCGGTGATTTCCTATGATATTACATTCCCCCCCCCCTTAGGGGAATTCCGTCTCAAGGTTCAGTTGGGTGCGTTACATATATGTGTATGCTGGTTTCAATAATTCTAAGATGAAAGAAATAGAAGTATGAAACCTAAAAAAATGAAAAACGTTAGTGATTGTACAATAATTCGCACTACCAGGCCTTCGATGGTGATCAAAGGAAATGAGGGGTGTTGTGATTACGCCAAGCTCGGATATAACCTGAAATAAGAAATACTAAAACACTACGTTAAGTGATTGCGCAAGGGTTGGACCCTGTGAACCACCTCCGGCGTGTGAATAAGTAATTGGTATGAGAGTTTAAGTGTAAATGTAGTAAAGTAAGGTGACACACTCATCAACCATCTTTGATGATCTAAATATTGCTTTACAATGCTGCAGTCTTGTAAACAAATTGTTATGCTTAAGCTCAATTATGGCCATCATACATATGATCTTTTGATGATCTAAATATTGCTTTACAATGCTGCAGGTTAAAACATCATTACCTAGTGGTGAGGTCGTCCATTTCCAATATGCTGCATAACTCAATAGGCATACATTTGGACACTAATATACGAGCAGATGGTAGATACTTAATTACTTCTTTGGAATTATCAATTGTCACAGCTAGTTATATGTTGCCACACACATTTACTCCTACAAAGAGTATAGCAAATTAGGAAATAATCAACGCTTGGCCTTCCTGTTCTTCTCACAGATCTGCTCGATGTAACCAATCGTAAGCTGTAACATCAGCTCTTTCTTCAGGTGATGGAGATTGGTGTTTTGAGGTATAGGATCCATAGGATCCTATCAACAAATGAGTTAATCATTAGCACCAAACGTTTTTCAAATGGTGGCTCGAATCATGACTACAAAAAAAAAAAAAAAAAAAAAAAAAAAAAAAAAAAAAAAAAAAAAAAAAAAAAAAAAAAAAAAAAAAAAAAAAAAAAAAAAGAAAAAAAAATCCAACAAGCGTAAATGACAACAAGGATGCTTAAATATTGGCCATTGACAGGGGTTAGATAGAAGACATCATAAAATGCGGGCTGAGCATCAACTAATCAGATGTATAAAAGTAATATACCTTCACCTGAATACGGATACGCCAAGCTCCCCTAAACCTTATTTGAGCTCATGCAACTTTCAGATTGCCTGCTCGACTTTGGAGGTAAAGAAACTNAAAAAAAAAAAAAAAAAATCCAACAAGCGTAAATGACAACAAGGATGCTTAAATATTGGCCATTGACAGGGGTTAGATAGAAGACATCATAAAATGCGGGCTGAGCATCAACTAATCAGATGTATAAAAGTAATATACCTTCACCTGAATACGGATACGCCAAGCTCCCCTAAACCTTATTTGAGCTCATGCAACTTTCAGATTGCCTGCTCGACTTTGGAGGTAAAGAAACTGCCTTCTTTGAGCTCGGGCTAAAAGATCAATCACGCATCTATATTGTTGTAGTTTGGGTGAGATCTTGTATTCTTGTATCATTAAGTTAAAATATTGTATACCAAGGTTAACTAATCCAGCATGGCTACATGCTGATAGAACACTGACAAAAGTTATATCGTCTGGTGAAAGTCATTTATTAACCATATTCTTAAAAAGTTCAATCGCTTCATCGGCCCTCCTCTGCATTGCTAACCCTGAAATCATCGCGTTCAATGAAACTGTAATACACTTATTAACGTGACTTCATTAGGTTCGTAATTAGATTCAAGCATTATTCTAGAAATTTCTAACGAGTCTTTATAACGTTGTGTATGTGTATACCCGCCTATCATAACATTCCATGTTACTATATTCTTATTACTTACATTATCAAACAAGCTTAACTTGCCACATTCTGTGTACATATCAATAAGGCCATTAAAATGCAAAACGCAATCCATTACCTAATAGAAAGATATTGAATTACAACATCAAATTTCCAGAAGAGTTTCAAACCTACGACAATGAGAGGTCTGGGTGAAACAACAACGAAGTTATCCTGTTTTGAGTTCTAACTTTCATTTGTGAGATTAAATCATTAGTTAATCATAGAAACAACCATAAAAGAACTTGTTCATTTCAAGATTTACATCAAAAACTTAATTAAAACTAAATAAAATAACTTATTCATCGTACGCAGAAGGAAAATACAAAAATACCTCGAGGTCCCAAACTTTGTGGAGAAGATTTGGAAAATCTTAGTGAGTAGGAATAAGGAAGCAGATACTGAGGAAGCAGATACTGTACGCAGAAGATTTGTGAAGATCTAGTGAGTAGCAGAAGATCTAGTGAGTAGGAACTGTGAGGGAATAGTGACTTGCATGCCTCGAGGTTCCAAATTTTTTAAAACATAGTTTGGTTAGGATGTTAGTTTGGTTTGGATTTTTGGTTAAGATGTAAAGATAGTATTTTGGTTAGGATTTTTGTAAACGCATATGATGTAATGTCTAACTATTTTATAAAGATGATATTTTGGTTAGTATTTTAGCAAACCCATGTTTGAAGGTGTAAACTCTTATTTTAAAACTTATAGATAGATCATAGATATCAAACAATTTATTTATGTAAAACTTATAGTAATTACATAAATACTTTTATAAATAATTTTAATTCACCAATAATTTTCTTATCCTTTTAGGATTCCAAAAATATAATTTTCACATTTGTGGGACTTATATTTGACGGTAATCACTTTTTATTTTGTACGTAGACGTTTATTTGAACGTAAACGTACGTGTTTTAGGTTTTTAGGTTTTCTTAACTTTTAAATAACTTTGTAATTATAAGTAAATATTATATTTTTATTTAATTTGCATTTAAGTCGCTAAGACATGCAAATTCTTCTTTAGTTATATTTGATGATTTGTTTTGTTACGATTACGTTTATTTAAACATAAACGTACGTTTGTGCAAATTCTTCTTTAGTTATATTTGATGATTTGTTTTGTTACGATTACGTTTATTTAAACATAAACGTACGTTTGTACATCCTTTTACATTTTAAGGTTTCTGATTGCACGTTTATATTGATATAGCTGTGACAGAGCTATTACTATTCACATTCCTAGTGTTAGTCAATCAGATTCCTATTTCTATATTCAATAACTTCAACATCACACACGTTCGTTATATTCAGAATGTCACACCTCATCAGGACAGGCCAAGAACCGATTAGACCCAGCTGTATCTGGCCAAGACCCGGCTGTTCCGACCAAGAACCGACCAGTTCCTGCTGTATCTGGCCAAAACTAGGCTGTTCCGGCCAAGAACCAACCAATTAGTTCTATGCGAAGATAGTTTAGGGTCGATTTAAGACTTATTATGTATCCGGGTTGTTTTAATTTTTGTGGGAAACTTATTATTTATAACATGTCAAAAAAAAAAGCACAAGTTTTGTCTAGAATACCCTCTCCAACATTTAGTAATTTTACTATGAGATTATTAAAAAAAAAAAAAAAAAAAGTTTGAAGTTAAGTAAAACTAATTAGTTCTATGCGGAGATAGGTAAGGGTCGATTTAAGACTTATTATTTATAATAAGAGTCGATTTGAGACAAACACCAATGGTATCCGGGTTGTTTTAATTTTTGTGGAAAACTTATTATTTATTACGTGTAAAAAAAAAGCACAAGTTTTGTCTAGAATACCCTCTCCAACATTTAGTAATTTTACTATGAGATTATAAAAAAAATAATAAAAAAAAAATTGAAGTTAAATAAAACTAATTACTTCTATGCGGAGATAGGTAAGGGTCGATCCGAGATTGATCATGGTTGATTTGAGACGAACACAAATGGTATCTGGGTTGTTTTAATTTTTGTGGGAAACTTATTATTTATTACATGTCAAAAAAAGCACAAGTTTTGTCAATGAGATTGGACATAGGGATTCACAGAAAAGTACAATTTCTATGGATCCATATATCCTTTTCTGTGAGTCCCAATGTCCTTTTAGTGTGCTTAACTTGTGCCCCTAGGGCACAAGTTAGACAAACCCTATATATAATACTCCTCAGTGACTAGTCCCATCCATCCAACCATCCATGTATCCAAGGTGGTTTACATAACTTGTTTTAAAAGTATTGGTTGAGTATCTAATTGAGTTTGAGTCAATTGGTTGAATTTTAGTCAAATTCTGTCACAGTCAAAAGGTCTCAAACAGCCATTTTAGATCTCACATTTAGATAATATTAAATTGTACTCATTCAAAACAAGTACAAAGAGTTAGACAAGCACCAAAGATGAGAGTGCTACATGATTCAGTCTTAACCCATTGTAATAGAATGTAGCTTAATGTATCTATAATTGTATATAGTGTCTAGATTCAGCGTAGTTGTAGTCTTAGTATGTAGTATAAATAGCTCTGTACTCTTCATTTCAATGCAACAGTAATGTTCATAATTCAATACAATTCATAACAGTTTTCTCGACTTAAATGAATCACTTAAATAAGCTTTAAACCCTACAAAAAGCTTAAACAGATTGAGAAATACCTACAAGCTACTTGTAAACCAAAACTTAGAATCTAAATCCTGTTTTCTGGCAAAGACCCAGTTGGAACCAGTTAAGACTCGGCTGTTCTGGCCAAGACTAAATGGGTCTAAACCAGGTCGGCTGTTCTGGCCAAGACCCAGCTAGAACCAGGTAAGACTCGGCTGTTCTGGCCAAGACCCAGCTAGAACCAGGAAAGACTCGGCTATTCTAGCCAAGACCCAGCTAGAACCAGGTATGACTCGGCTATTCTGGCCAAGACCCAGTTGGAACCAGGTAAGACTCGGCTGTTCTAGCCAAGACCCGGTTAGAACCAGGTAAGACTCGGCTGTTCTGGCCAAGACCCAGCTAGAACCAGGTAAGACTCGGCTATTCTGGCCAAGACCCAGCTAGAACCAGGTATGACTCGGCTATTCTGGCAAAGACCCAGTTGGAACCAGGTAAGACTCGGCTGTTCTGGCCAAGACCCAGCTAGAACCAGGTAAGACTCGGCTGTTCTGGCCAAGACCCAGCTAGAACCAGGTAAGACTCGGCTATTCTGGCCAAGACCCAGCTAGAACCAGGTATGACTCGGCTATTCTGGCAAAGACCCAGTTGGAACCAGGTAAGACTCGGCTGTTCTGGCCAAGACCCGGTTAGAACCAGGTAAGACTCGGCTGTTCTGGCCAAGACCCAGCTAGAACCAGGTAAGACTCGGCTATTCAGGCCAAGACCCAGCTAGAACCAAGACCCAGTTAGAACCAGGTAAGACTCGGCTGTTTTGTTTAGAATGGAACCACAGTTATTGATAAATCAGTATTTTTATTGATGAACAATGTTTTTTTTCTTCACAGAAATCATTATTCTACTAAATATCGATAATTTTTTTATCAATAATAGTTACAAGTTATGTTAGAATGGAACCATAGTTAGACGAAATAATACCCAGTATTTTAGTTGATGAACAATGTTTTTTTGTTTACAAAAATCTTTATTCTACTCAAATATACAGTGATAAGCAAATAAAAACATTGTTCATCAATAAAAATGTTCGTAAACAACGTTTTTGTTTAGAATAGAACCACAGTTATTGATAAATCAGTATTTTTATTGATGAACAATGTTTTTTTCTTCACAGAAATCATTATTCTACTAAATATCAATAATTTTTATCAATAATAGTTACAAGTTATGTTAGAATGGAACCACAGTTAGACGAAATAATACACAGTATTTTGGTTGATGAACAATGTTTTTTTGTTTAAAAAAATCTTTATTCTACTAAAATATACTGTAATCAGCAAATAAAAACATTGTTCATCAATAAAAATAGTTGTTTATCAATAAAAATGCTCGTAAACAACTTTTTTTTAAAAAAGTATGTATTCTACTCAAATATACAGTTGTTGGCAAACAAAAACATTGTTCATCAATAAAAATATTGGTTTATCAATAAAAATGTTCAAAAACAGTATTTTTGTTGATGAACAATGTTTTTTTGTTTTCAAAAATCTTTATTCTACTCAAATATACAGTGAAAAGCAAATAAAAACATTGTTCATCAATAAAAATGTTCGTAAACAACGTTTTTTTGTTTAGAATAGAACCACACTTATTGATAAATCAATATTTTTATTGATGAACAATGTTTTTTTCTTCACAGAAATCATTATTCTACTAAAATATCGATAATTTTTATCAATAATAGTTACTAGTTATGTTAGAATGGAACCACAGTTAGACGAAATAATACACAGTATTTTGGTTGATGAACAATGTTTTTTTGTTTACAAATATCTTTATTCTACTAAAATATACTGTAATCAGCAAATAAAAACATTGTTCATCAATAAAAATAGTTGTTTATCAATAAAAATGTTCGTAAACAACGTTTTTTTGTTTACAAAATCTTTCATCTACTCAAATATACTGTGATAACAAATAAAAACATTGTTCATCAATAAAAATAGTTGCTTATCAATAAAAATGTTCGTAAACAACGTTTTTTTTAAAAAAAAGTATGTATTCTACTCAAATATACAGTTGTTAGCAAATAAAAACATTGTTCATCAATAAAAATATTGGTTTATCAATAAAAATGTTCAAAATCAGTATTTTTGTTGATGAACAATGTTTTTTTGTTTACAAAAATCTTTATTCTACTCAAATATACAGTGAAAAGCAAATAAAAACATTGTTCATCAATAAAAATGTTCGTAAACTACGTTTTTTTGTTTAGAATGGAACCACAGTTATTGATAAATCAATATTTTTATTGATGAACAATATTTTTTTCTTCACAGAAATCATTATTCTACTAAAATATCGATAATTTTTATCAACATAAAAATTATGTGCTAATAAAAGGTATATTTATTAGCACATAATTATTAGCACATATTGGAACCGGGTCTTGGCCAAGACCCAGTTGGAACCAGGTAAGACTCGGCTGTTCTGGCCAAGACCCGGTTAGAACCAGGTAAGACTCGACTGTTCTGGCCAAGACCCAGCTAGAACCAGGTATGACTCGGCTATTCTGGCAAAGACCCAGTTGGAACCAGGTATTGCTCATAATAATGCATGTTGTACAACATATCAATGCAAGATGGCATTATTGAAAATATCAACAACTTATTTTAGAAAAAATAAATAAATAAAGGGCATTAAAGTAATTTAGGTTTAACACAAACATAGAGTGGATCCGTAAATTGTGGATCAGTTACAGTATAGTTTTCAAAACAATATCTTTTTTCATCAATTCTCTTTCTCTTGGTCACACACAAAAAGAAAACCCTACCCCAACCACGCTTCTCTCTTTCTATTGTCAAAGTCGCCGGAAAAGTAACTCACACCATAACAACACTGATCATCATTTTACTTATTCTTTCTTATAATCGTTATTCCGTTTGTAATGATGCTTTGTGGTTGTTAACCCAACATAATAATGACAAGGTTAAGTTCTTCAATCAATTCTTTATAAATAATTGTTCAAGGTATGATCTATATTGTTCGTTTGGTATTTTCTTTTTTAAATCTTGATTTAGTTTTTGAAACTGTTATACATAAGCTTATTCAACAGATTTTAATACTTTTTTAATAGATCTTTATTTTTTTGTAGAAATTAGTCGTCGGAATTATTTCACCACCGTCGATCTTGCCGGAATTTTTTTCTGCCGCCGCCGTTGCTACCTCCCTACTGCCGTCGTATCTTAATCTGCTGCCGGATTTTGTTAGTGTAGTTTTGGTAAATTTGTTAGTAATTTTTCATATAATTTTGTAGGTAAAACGCTGTTATAGTTTTGTTGGTAAATTACTGTTAGTATAAACTTATTGGTCAATTTTAGATCTCGTCGTAAAACTGTGATTAAGGAATCTGCAATTTTTTTTTTGTTGAGCTTGATAAGAAACACATTTTTTTAATATGATAAAGTTTTGATATGAAAAAGTGTATTTACGTAACTGTGTTATTTTCTGGTTGAATTTGTATAGATTGGGTGTTGTGCTTTTGTGGTCAAAAGTAGATGGCTGAGGTTTGTTTCTATTTTATTACGAGTAGATAGCAAAATTACTTTAAGATTCAAATATACCATCATTTAAAAATGGAGACCATGTTTAATATTGTTATGTGACAACTTTTAGGAACTAGGACCAATATGTTTATAGACTATCTATTTAGTTGTATTTGGTAGTGAATCAGTGGGGAACTCATAGAGTTAGAAGTAGCTAGGTACGTATATGTTTTATTTAGCTCCTAAGTATATTAATTGAAATAAATATATGTTTTATGGCTTATACAAAAGTGCAAATGGATTATTATTGAGTGTGCATATGTGTTTTTAATGTTTACGGTGAATTTGATAAGGTCGTGCGTATGTGTTTCAAGGTTAAGATCATATAAATGAAATTGTACATATGTGTCTTGTGAGTGATATAAAATCAATTAAAGGAGTGCATATGTGTCTTATGACAGGCGATGGTGCATAGGTGTTTTGAAGAATTGTGCATACATGTTTATGACGAGTAAAAGATCAATTAAAAAGATGCATATGTGTTTTTATGGCTGAAAAGTGTGTGCACATGTGTGTTTCAAGGTTAATTTAAAATTAGTATAATGATGCATATTTGTTTCAAGATTAATATAAAATTAGTGTAATGATGCATATGTGTTTGTGCTTTTATTGTTGGTATAAATTTTCTGAAAGAGTGTGCATATGTGTTTTATGGTTGCAGGTTACTTGACGTTGCGCCTGTTGGCACAGACTTGTATCAGTTAATATGAGCGTATGAGTGAGATGATAAAAACACATGTGCACAAGGATTAAAAACGCATGGGCATATTTCATGGGTTCTTGAACCAGGCGAGGAATACATGTGCACGCCTAAAAGATGAACCAACTGTTAAAGACATTGTATTAAACACATGTGCGCGCTTCATATATTTGTAATAAAATTGAATATAAGTGTAGACATAATGGCGTTTGTAATAAAGCTAATTACTAGAGTAAGAGAATTTGTAAATTTTGAATATGCATACATCTAATAATAAAGTTTTGTTGTTTGTATTTATATTTATGTAATATTTTTTTAAAGATACATGTGCATATATAAAACACATGAATAAACGAAAACACAATTGTCATAATGTAGTTAGTAGCTAACCTTCTTTTTTAAAAAACACATGGCCAAGACCCAGCTAGAACCAGGTATGACTCGGCTATTCTTGCCAAGACCCAGCTAGAACCAGGTAAGACTCGGCTATTCTGGCCAAGACCCAGTTGGAACCAGGTAAGACTCGGCTGTTCTGGCCAAGACCCGGTTAGAACCAGGTAAGACTCGGCTGTTCTGGCCAAGACCCAGCTAGAACTAGGTAAGACTCGGCTGTTCTGGCCAAGACCCAGCTAGAACCAGGTAAGACTCGGCTATTCTAGCAAAGACCCAGTTGGAACCAGGTAAGACTCTGCTATTCTGGCCAAGACTAGGTGTCCGAGTCCTTACCTGGCGTTCTTTAGCTGGTTCTTGGCCAGATACGAACCTTGAGGTCTTACCGAATGTCGTGTTCTTGTGAGCTTGGGTTTTGGCTCAAGAACAAGGTGAGTCTGTATCTTGGTTTCCAACTCGAGGTCTTTGCCAGACATATCAGAGTCATATAGTTCCTGGTTTTCCTAGCTGGTACTGCAGAACACGCCTTGATCGTCTTTACCTTGTGGTTTACTTAGCTCTGGGTCTCTGGCCAGAACAGCCGAGGGATCTTTATTCCTGGTTAACTGGTCTCTCTCCAGAACTATTGTGCCTGAGTCATACTGGTTTGCTACAAGGATTGGAGTTGACTTTGCACGAGAATCATCTGTTGTGTCGTTACTAGATCCAAGCAATGAGAAGTTCTAATGCAAGATAAATAACGAAGCATAAAAAAATGGTTATCTATACGCTGGGTCTTGGCAGAACAGACCGAGTCTTACCTGCGTTCTCAAGCTGGGTCTTTGCCTAGAAAGGCCGAGTCTACCTGGTTCTAATGGGTCTTGGCAGAAGCCGAGTCTTACCTGGTTCTAGCTGGACCACCGGTACAGATCGGGCCAAGGACCCAGTTGGAACAGGACAGACTCCGGCTGTTCTGGCAAAGACCCGGGTTTCAGAACGCAGTTAAGACTCGGCTATCGTCTGGCCAACGTCCCCCCAGCTCACGGCACAGGGCGTAAGACTCGGCTGTATGGCCAACGACCCGGTTAGAGCACCAGGTAGACTCGGCTTGTTTGGCAAGACCCGCAAAAAAAAAAAAAACAGCGTACCGGTAAAGACAGAATATAATATATAAGAAAAGACCCAGGCTAGAACCAGGTAAACTCGGCTCATTCACAGAACAAGACAGAGAATTAGAAAAAGCGTAAAACCCTCGGCTGTTCTGGCCAAGAACCAAAAAGAAACAAAGATGTAGAAAATAACGAATAAATATATATAGACCCAGTTGAGACCAGGTAAGACTACAGGAATTCTGGTCAAAAGACACAGAATACACAGGTAACGATTGGCTGGTTCTGGCACAAGACCAGCTAGAGAACCAGGTACAGCGACTGGCTGTTCTGGCCAAGACCAGCTAC
>LBNU01005461.1:5793-34712 GCA_014162995.1 Artemisia annua | reverse complement strand
GATTCTAGAACTTGCGTTAGGACCATCTCAAATCCACAAGTGAGACTACATTCGTGTAGTTAAGATTTACTAGATGATAAGAGGCATTAGGATTAACCCATTGTTTTACACCCGTATATTTGTTATAATTACATTGACTTCATTAGTCAAGTAATTCTCCCACACCCTTTGCGTTGTATCCATTTTTGGTACACGATACCCCTAGTACACCCTTCCGAGCCTATCCTTTCGTTTCGACCTTTGAGCATCTTACTCAAAGTGAGAATTTGTTTACACCCCACTAAATGTACACCCAAATCGCCTTAGCCTACCTTGTATGCACCCACCTTTGGTGCATTATTGTGAAAACATTTGTTAAACCCTTAGTTAATTATCCGGTCAATTACATGGTTGCTAATCGAGTAATATCCTTGTACATATTGTTTTGGGACGATTGGGACTCGTGGGTAAAGTACTAGTGTAATGAAGTAATGGGGAAGAACAACATTATTACCCCCATATGTGCTAAATATTTAAAAAGTACTCAAAGTTTTTCGATTATCTTAATTCGAGTCATTAGAATAGTGATTGTAAAGTTATGTAAAGATTCAAGTGTAAGGGGAATGCAAATCCCCTATGATGTATTATTTTGGATGGTAGGGCAAGAGTGTATGAAAAAAAAAACGAAAAAATCAAGAAAAATACAAAAAAAAATATGAAAAAAAAGAAAGAAGAAAAACATACGGACTACCATCCCGTTTCCTTTTATATTCCTTTTTAGTTTTTGTAATTTCATTTTTAGACTAAGATTGAGTCGAGTCTTGACTTAAGCAACGATGTAGAGTGCATGTATTTGATCATGATAATTAGCTTGCCACCACTAAAATACCCCTTATTCCAACCAAACCGTGTTATCATATCCCTACACCTTACGTTACAACCCTTTATAAAGCCCTCTTTGATAGTTTATCTTAGGTGCTTACGCCTAGTGGAGGAGTAATTGATCCTTTCCCAAGCCTATGGTAATCTATTTGCTATGACAGGTAGTGAGTGTTATTTTCCGTTTCCATTTATGAGATATAAACTTTATGACATTTGAGAGATGTGAGAATCCAAACACTATTTGTGAGGTGCTAGTGTATGATTTCCGTGCTTGTTATGATTAGGGTCTAATAACTATTTGTTGTAATTACTTTTATATTCGTGTTAAATGACCCCTAACTCATATTTTGATTGGAATAAAAGCTCATTTGCTTGAGGACAAGCAAATCTCAAGTGTAAGGGTATTTGATGAGACGAAAAGTGTTACGCTTTTAGGGGGTCATTTAAGCCCTAATTCGTATAAATGTGATCAAATATTGCCCTAAATCGTTCCTTTTGTCATTTTAGGTACTTTTGAGAGGAATTCTGGAAAACATGCATATTCGGACGTTTTTGGAGCATAAAAGTGAAGAAAACGACAAAGTCTCAAAAGATGATGATTTACAACCTGACGGCGTCAGAAGTCACAAGGTGACGCCGTCAGAAAGCCTTGACAAAAGAGTGGAATCCAATTTTCAAATGACGGGCCAGAAGAATTTTTGGAATTAACACCTGACGCCGTCAGGTGTTAGGAAAAGTAGGCCGTCAGGTGATATTTTAAAGAGTGACGGCCCAGAAGGTTTTATAAGGTGACGGCGTCAGAAGTGGATCTAGGCCATCCGAGAAACCTAATGGCGGCGAGCTGACGGCGTCAGCCCTTATAACCTGACGCCGTCAGAGTGTAAAATCTATATATAGTTTTCTAATTTTCATTCATTAGTGTGGAACTTTGTGGAGAACTTTTAGGGCAAACCCTAAAGACGAATTTTCTGTACTTTTTAGGGTTTCCAACCCTTGGAACCCTCATGCTTAATTAAAGATAAGTCTTCACTTTAATTCAATCAATATGTCTATGTGTTGGTTGATTATCTCTTTTGCTTGTCTTTTAATTAACATGTGTAGCTAAATTCTCTAGTGTTTGCTTAGATCTAATGAAACCTAACTATTAATTATTGGTTAATTGGTGTGTGTTGTTGTTTGTTGGGATGATTGTTCCATCAATGTTAGGCTCAAGAAAACTGGCCAACCTCCTTTATGGTAACGTGCTTGAACGTCTTGGGAAACATGTAGCCAAGGCATACTAGGCTATTAAGGTAGTATTTAACGCATGAGCCACTGTTTACAACCCCTATGGTTGTGCCGTGCATGGCATAGGGCGAGATAAGAGCTCATAGAATTGGAGAGATATGTATGCCACTCCATGAGTTATTAGGAATACACCCTTCATCCACACAAGTAACATACATATCAATTAACCGGTAAAAGATAGTTAGGGAGTAATGAAATCTAAGTAAACACAACTTTCTCCATATTGTTTTCACAACCACAATAGTTTAGATATTTATTTTATTTTAATTTGCATAAGTAGTAAACTTGGGTTAGTTGACTAGCAACTAATTCCGCCCTTCTTCCAAAACCGAGATTTTACTTGCTTTCCATAAAACATAAAAATACAAAAAGAATCTTCCTTCCACCCTTAGACCTATTAGAGTAGTTTTTCTATCCTAACGAACACTATTCCCTGTGAGAGAACGATCAATCCCCCGTACTTACCACTATCCTATACTACATCGGTCAGGTACACTGCCTGGTGGGGTTGTAAGCCTCTTGAGATCCCTCGAGAGGTAAAACCTGTTGTAAGGTCACAAAACCACGCATCACCCACTCCGTCTTGTGAACCTTTGAATGTTGAAAATTGTGAAATGGCATCTCTCAACGATGATTTCTTTAAACTTATGGTTTTTAAAAACAAAATTGAACAACTTTACGCCTTGTCAAAAATTTCGAAATGTCGTGTTGATTTTAATGGACCATTGATTCCTACTCCCTCTTCGGTGAAGGATGTAGAACGAGACACCGAGGTGACAAAGGACCCGGTACTTTCCACTAACAATGGAAGTGCTAAACACGTCCAACCTACGGTTGTCCAAGAATCAATTGCTCCTCCTAAGCCGTCAAGAGTTAATCATGACCTTTCACAATTTATGGTTAAGAGTTTGTCAAGCAAACGTGCTGAGCTTAAAACGGTGATTAAAAGAAACGACTTTCCTAATCTTCACGTTTATCAAGAACAAGAACCGGAGATCCTAACGGAAGTGGTGGAAATTCCTAGCTCTCAGAGCACACCACTTGTCCCACCTCCGGATTCTCCAAGATGTTCTTCGACATTTGTTAATGATGATTCTACTTCGTCCATAATTGTTGATATTGTTAAGCCGTCATATCCTTTGGAGCCCGAGCTCAAGGATTCTTTACCCAATCTTGAGAATCATGTTTTTAATACGGCTAAAGAATGTGATGTACCTCCTTTTCCTCCCATAGAACCCGAGGACTCTCTAAAAATGGGGGACGAGCCTCTAAACACTATTCCGGCAACGGAATTAGACGAATTCAATAAGTCTAGTGTTGAGAATCTTGTCCCAATCCCAAGTGAGTCCGGGGAAAATTCTAACGGTGATTGTGAATTCGTTGAAAATGTTCGTCTGGATAATCACGTTGATACGAATGATATGCCGTTTGATGACGTTGAGAAGAACGATGATGAGATGTTCTCCGATTCCGACAATGACGATTCTTTATCTTGTGTAGACATCGAATATATTGAGGAAGTACCTTCTGAGCTCGTCGGCTTAGAAGAAGAGAATGATGAAGATGATAACAATGAAATTCAAGATGAAGCTCTTCGTGAGAAATTATCTAACACTTATCTTCTCATTTCTAAGATCGAGGCATTACATGATCCTCCGATTTCTTCTCCTATCCCCGTTATGGATAGTGAGTTTTTACCCGAGCTTGAGATTTTTCGATTTGAAGAGACGAGTAGTGGCAGTCCCACTATTCATTCTGATATCTCTCTTCCATATTACGAGTGCTTTCATTTTGAGATTGATTCTTTACCTATTTCCGATAATCCGTCACGTGACCCTCTTTTAGAGGATGTCGATCGATTTTTTGCTTCGGATGACTCAATACCACCGGGTATTGAGAATGACGAGAATGGTCTTCAAAGAAATGTGCTTATTGAAGAAATTCATGATGATGATTTACTTTCTGATGCTGACTCTTTTATCTTCGATTTACTATCTTCTCGTCCGCCCGCGAAACCACCGGATGCATATTTTGAGTTTGAAGTAATTGATGGAGTGGTGGATGAGTCTTATGATCATGATGATCCCGTGCTTGACATTTTGCCCACCCAACCCATCCATGATTCTTATGATGTTTATGCTTTTATCATCCGTTTGTTTCACCGATTCTATACTTATCCCATCATTTCTTCTCTTTTCCACTCCACCGGGAGTGTGGATACCATCTTCGACCCTGGCATTTCTATTCTTTGTACCGGGTGTCCGTTCCATTTGCTCCCCCAAGAATAAGTAAATTCGGGGCGAGTCTAAGCTACACGACTCGTTAATAAACAAGCGCTTCGTGGGAGGCAACCCATGCTTATCTTTTCTATCTTCTTTCTATTTTCTTTCTAATGTGACGTGAGGAGGTGTGCCTCTTCCATTTCTTGTGTTTCGTGGTTGTTTGTGATTGTCCAGGATTTGCCCGAATAATGAAGACTCTCGTGCTCGTCGTGCTTGTACTTTCTCCACTCGAGTTTCATTTTTCGATGCATCTCTCATATATCCTAATCTTATCGACTAACGTTTATCTTTGGCATAATTAATAAACGGCCCTAGATTTTTGTTAGGATTACCCTTACCTTTGAAACATTGAGGACAATGTTTATATTTAGTCTGGGGGGGGTAAATCTTCGATTTGATTGACCTTGCATTTTACCTTTGTCGTTTACTCTCGCAACCCCGTTTTTCCTAAAAAATGAAAAAAATTGAAAATTTTGAAAAATTTCAAAGAAAAAATGATGAAAATGTTGTGAAAAAGTACAAAAAAAAAATGAGAAAAATTGAAAATAATGCAAAAATAGAATAAGTGTTTTGACACAATGTTGACTTTCTTTTTGGCGAGAGTAGGAATAAAATTTTGACTTGATCTGGGCGTGTTGAGCCCTAGCTTGTTCCCTTAACCATTGATGATCACATGAGCTTTTGCTAGTCTTGTACACAAGGAGCTACTCTTTTGTCGGCTCCTGTACATTACTTTATACATGCGCAGCTTAAAAGCTTTCGCTATTCTTTTACATCAAAGGAGCATTAAAATGTGAATTCTTTTATTAGAGTTTGCAAGTTTCCGTAAATGACATTATATAAGCGTAGCTTGATTATCGGCTAAGTATTCGCGAGTCTCATTATTTGAGAACTTTAAAAAGGCGAAGAACGAGAAATGATAGTGTTTATTTAGAAGTTAGATGCCATACGTGGAGTAGTGGTTCTCTTTAAAGCTCATCGAAGGTACTTGTGGTCTTTTGTTCCCATCAGCTTGTTTCACTCCATATCTTGTGTATAATAATTAAAGATGTCTTGGTTTTGACGAAATTTAGTTCTTTATCTTNCGCGAGTCTCATTATTTGAGAACTTTAAAAAGGCGAAGAACGAGAAATGATAGTGTTTATTTAGAAGTTAGATGCCATACGTGGAGTAGTGGTTCTCTTTAAAGCTCATCGAAGGTACTTGTGGTCTTTTGTTCCCATCAGCTTGTTTCACTCCATATCTTGTGTATAATAATTAAAGATGTCTTGGTTTTGACGAAATTTAGTTCTTTATCTTCTTAAGAGAATCTTTGCTTGAAAAATTGGGTATACATCAAGGATACACGCCATCGTATTGTGTTGTATAGTATTGTATTTCGTTTTATTGAGATGTACGTATGTGGTTTCGGAGCTACCCTTTAAAGCCCGGTATTCGTTAGAGCTAAGGTGCTTTGAGACTCCGGATTGAGGTCGGGCCTTGGATCCTTACTTCTAATGGCAGTAAGGTCTTGGATTGAAACCGTGAAGGTTCGGAGTTGAAAAGTTACTAAGGCAAGAAAAAGAAAGAAAAAAAATGAATGAAAAAAAAGTATCAAGAAAAGTCAAAAAAATGAAAAAAGTGAAAAATCAATAGAAAGAATAAGGATGTATTATTGAGATTTATGGATTATGAGCTTAAGTGTTAAGACTAAAGTTGGTAGCACGTGAGGTGCATGCGAATGATCCTAGATCGGGCGCATGAGGTGCACGTGAAGGTACTCTCCAACTTATGTCTATTTTGATGTATTCTAAAGTCTTTGTGTATGTATCCAATATCCTTGATGTGGACCTCATTTTTCAAGCAAACCTTCTTAAGAGAAGATGACTAACTACTTAGCATTAGAATTCTTGGTATCTTTATCGGACTAACATATATTGAAAAGAGAATTATGAAGAAATTCATTTCTCAACAAAAGTAAAAAAAATCTAGATACACTAAGATATGAGAACAAGGGGTTTTACACAAGTAACTACGATGAGTAGTATTGACATCTAACTTGTAAATAAACGGTGATCTCATTCATAAGCTTAGTTTGGGAGCTTGTGAAAAATCAAGGACGACGAATTTTATCCTTATGGTCACTTTTCCTTGAATTGTGTTTCTACTCGATGAACCTAATAATTATTGCAAAATAATGAAAGTTAACATACCGTCATAAGAATAAATTTGAAAATACATAAATATTAGAGTAGAGTTTATATATGGAATAAATTGGGTAAACGGGGCGTTTTAGGGAATAAATGATTTTTAAATCTCTTTTGAACGTTCTTACTACTTTTCAAAGTTAGTAGAAAGAGGTTTTGGAATTATTTATCTCAAAAGCGTGATTTGATCACATTGCGTGAGGACACGACAATATCTTAGTCTGGGGGATTTTGGTATGTGATAATTCACATACCTTTTCATTGCCAAAAACCGACCCAAATAGGCTAAAAACGCTAACAAATGCCAAAGATATATGTGTTTTTGCGTTTCTGATTGTGCAGGTACGGATATGAAAGAAATTGGACAAAAGAAAGCCAAAAACGACAAAACGAGCACGAGTTATGGAAAAAGTNACAACCCAAATTAACCCACCTCTACAACAATTACCCACAATTAAATCATCTAGAATGTTACTCCATGTGCCAGAAACGTGTCAGAAGAAATAGACAGCTCATACTTGGTCTACGTGGACAAAGGGCAGCTCATGATTGGTGTTGACACCTCATACCAATCATTGGATACTCATTCTAGAAGGACTGAGCACGTGTCAGAAGTGTTTAGTGGCTCGGATTGCCAGAGTGGCTCATTAGATTGATCTAAACACCTAATCAAGTATGATTCAAGGGTTATGATTAGATATGGGATCTAAAAAGGGATATTCGTGGATGATGCTTATTCTGGATCTTTCTCAAGACGCTCCTCTCTTCAGTGGCTATATAAGCACTCCTCACCTCTCCATTTGAAGGCTGTTAGTTAGTTAACTATGAGTAGGAGTAGCTTAATGTAATTTAGGACGTTTTTATTTCCAGTATAATCCAGCTTTTTAAATCTTAGTTGTAATCCTTTTATTCTTGTTTTAGATTGTAACTCAGCCTTTTTATTAATGAAATTTGCATTTACTCTTTAAATTTTTTGTTCAAACTTTCAATTCAGTTTTTACTTATAAGTTGATAATCTCAACAAAACCTTTTCTTCTGTTCCATAAGCTCAAAAGAAGCTCATCAATAGATTTAGTAGGTTTATTATAGCATAATTCAGTTTCAATCACCGAATCTCTCAATTCAGTCAATGAAAGTCAACGAAGTTCCATGATGATGTTTCTGGATTGTTGGTGATAGAACAGAGTTTCCAGGTGGTGTTTTAGCCTATCTAAATGATAGGCATTGGTTGGATATCACCCTTTGTCAGTAAGGGATTAGATTCTGTAAGATCTCATTTCCATTTTTTAGTTCTTCTTTTCATTTCATAAGTTGTAGCCTAGATCTGTATTGCTTCTTAGTTAGTTGTTTGATCCTGTTTTGTTGCTATTAGGGAACTTCATTCATCATTAGTTACTGATCTGTAGGTTATAAGAATTTATGATTAGCTTAGTTGATTACATTGTTATTGGATGATCTGTGAGTTTGAGCTAGTGTTATTGTTTGCTGCATTTTGCTGTCATAATGATGTCTAATTTTGCTATCTCATTCTGTTTGGCTATTTGTTTGGACGATAATAGCTTAAATCTAACTGTTGCTTAATAACAGTTCATGAATACGAGAATAAGTAGAGTCTGGATCTGCAATTATGAATTATTGTTGTTCATTTTCTGAGTTTAAGGTTCTAGCAGCTTTAAACATGAATAAGAAGAGTAGAATAATAACTAGAAAGGTTGTCTGTGTCCTAAATCTGTTCAATTTAGTGTAATATGCTCTGTTAAGGTGTGTTTGGATCTGTGATTTGTATGATGTTGCTGTTGTTTCTTTGATGTTACTTGCGCACAACCAGATTACATTAGGCTAGAGTAGGTCATTAGTAGCGTAATATTAGTAGTAATTTCACTAAAAGTCAAAAATCACTCTATATCTCATTTCTGTCTGCAATTTGTTAATCTGTTCATGCATTATTTGTTCAGCTGCATTGTTTTATGATTGAGATTGTGATTTTCATGCTCAAATATGTTCAGTATACACCTAGTGAGAGACTCGATTCATTAAAATTGGTTTTAGTCAAACTTAGGTGCAAAATATAAAGTCAAATTCTGCTTGATATCTTGTAAAACAGATCTGATCTAGGGTATAATTAGGTTAGTAATTAGGAGTTTGTGATAGGGCGTTTCATGTTTTTGTGCTCTTTGCTTGGTGATCTTTCCTTTGCCCCCTTTAGTTTCCAGTTTTCAGCTTATTTGAATGCTTTTTAGTTGGCTTAAACTTGTCCTTTTTCTATATGCATATGTGTTCTTCAGTAGCATGTTCTTAAGTCACCTGTATTTGCATCAATTTAGATTAGTATTTGTTTGTTAAATTTGGGGCTTTTGTGTTTTTCCTGTAGCCACTATTACTAGCTTTCCATAACAGCTTTTACATTTCATTTTGGAGCTTATTTGAGCTTTTTATCATGTCTACAAGTTTGTGTTTTTAGCTGCTTAATCTGCTTAGTTAAATAGTTTCTTGTTATTTCATAATCAGTCCCTTAGTCTGGTTGGGCCTGGACTCAACAGAGACCGTCCTACGATGCCTGAAAATCCGAACAAAGCTCGCTAATAGGGTCGAACTTTACAAAGACCACACTTTATTTAATGGTATCTACTAGAGGACACTGAGTCTAAAGCCTGATCCGAGCCACACTTTGCCCATCTCTAAGGTGGAAGGGCGTGTGGGTGGAAATGGAAGCCAAAAAAGGGTGTTTTGCCCTACATGAGGGTGGAAACCCCCCTCTTTTGCACCAAAATTTCTTTGCTTAGCTACTAGAACTTCCCAAGCGGCAACCAAGAGAGAAAGATTGAGAAATATGTAAGAGAACAAGTAAGAAATAGATAAAAGAGTAAATTATTTACACTGTTCATCCCTGAACTTGTATCAAAATAATACGCTGAGTCTTTTTGAAATAGATATATAAACCCTCCTCAACATCTCCATTTCTTAACCTCAATAGTCCTTCCTTAAAACAACAGTTAGTTTGGGTTCGAAATAGTTGGCACGTGATAGTTNATTATTTACACTGTTCATCCCTGAACTTGTATCAAAATAATTCGCTGAGTCTTTTTGAAATAGATATATAAACCCTCCTCAACATCTCCATTTCTTAACCTCAATAGTCCTTCCTTAAAACAACAGTTAGTTTGGGTTCGAAATAGTTGGCACGTGATAGTTATAGGAGCGCATTTTTGTCTTTTCCATCATTTGTAATTTTTCTCTTCTACCCATGTTTGAATTTACTCTTCCATTTTATTTTTATTTTCTTTTATCTCTCATCAAATTCATCCCCTACCTTCACGCTAACCACAAAATCTAAACCCTAACAATGGTAAAGTGTTGGTATGGAAGATATTCGATTATCCGAACATTTTGGACTAGACGCAACCCAGACGGACAATTTTATGCATGCTCTCAAATGGTTTGTTTATCCTCAAATATGTTATTGTTTAGCCTTAAAAACTTCATAAACACTAACAATCATGATGTTTGTTAATAAGTTGTTACTTACTAGGGATCAAGTTGAAGGTTTGTAGGGTGGTTTGATTTGCCAGTGTGTGCATGGTCTTTGTTTATAGGGGCAATTCCATATATTCTCAACTTAAACATCATAATTTCATATTTTTCAAACACATGCTTTAAATGCATTGTACTTATACGCTAAAAACTTGTGTTTTAGGAAAATATGAAATTATCCATTGTTTATGATACGTGGCTTTGTTGAGGTCTAAGAATGAACTTGAAGCATCACTCCAATCAAGCCAAGACAAAGTTAAAAAATGGAAAAAAATATCTTATTTTTGGTTGGATTTGTTTTCTCATTTATCCTATGTTTATGTAATGGTTTAGGACATAATAATGTAATGGTTTTTGTAAAATTATTAAAGTAATGGTATAATAACCTGAAATACGAGTTGGCCTTTTAACGTTTGAATATGAATATTTCATAAGATCTTTGAACATTTGATTAACTTAAATTATTTTTTTATATTTTATTTTTTATTTTTTATTTTTTTTTGTCATTAGTTAAGATACGAAATAAAAAAAATACTAAACCACAAGTATGACATAACTAAACTAAGATTATACATTTTGACCCAACCTTCATTTCATTTAGGATTATCACACGTAAATGAAACAAATTGGGCCTACTTCTAACTCATGTGCATATACACGATTTCTCTTAAGGAGTACATCTATACCGAGAATTGAAATGAAATATCGAAAGGAATAAGTCATCAAGCCCTCCTCTTTACTCGGTCCACTAAATCCTTCAAAATCTCAGTAATATTCGAATAGTTAGTTATATAATTTATAGAACTACAGCATATGTACACACTCTTTTTTTTTTAAATCTCAATCACAATATACGGTTATACCTATTTTATACACACGCTTTACCATTTTCTTTGTTTCAGCCAAATATCGCCCCTCTTTACCCTTTCATTTGCACCGAATCAAACCAAAGAAAACCCACACATATCTCATAACTCATAAGCGGCTGCCTAGAAAAGAGGAAGGAAGAAAGCAGGTTTTGGGTTCATTAGAAGGAGGGTTATAGGATGTGTCGAAGTTTTTCAGTTGTACGTTTGCTTGTTGTATGTCAGGGATTCAGGTTGATCATACCTCGCTTACATTACTGATGTCGCATTTGAATTGGTGTTCACACTCCTATTCGGTTACGTTGGAGTTGTAGGTTCGATCGTGTCTAGTCGTACCTTTGTGTTCGTGTTCTTGTTTCGGCTTAAATTATATGTCGTTCGGGTTTCAACCGGTCCATATGCTTGCACCATGCTTGATTCGGTTTCCTTTGTTACATGTCCTCGTTAGTTCGAAGGTAAAGTTCTAATCATAATATACTTTGTACGATAATCATATGTTACTCCTAAATAATAGAGTATGTTTTATTCGTTAATCGGTTGGTCATAAGATTTCATATAGTAGAATTACAATCGTAGTTCACCATCAGTTTCGAATCGATCTATAAGTTTCGGGTTTTAAACACGTAGATTTTCCCATGCATGCATGCTTCAACCATAAAGAGATTTAATGACTAATATATCATGCATCAATCAGATTTAAGAATCTCATTCACTTTTGGTTTGAATATTATGATCCGACGCTACGTATATAATATCAGCTATTATAATATCATGTAATAAAGATATAAGATTTGATCATGCTGTATATGTGTACATTATACGTGGGGAATTGTGGTGTTATAATCGGTCTTCAAACTATTTTGTGTCATGTTTTTCCAGCTCATGTCGACTCTAAATATCCACTTAAACGCACCCTTAACACTATCTAAACGAGTCGTGTGATTATGCATGTTATAATAACATATTTTGGTCGTCGCGGTGTAAGATTAATGTCAGGTACGTTAATAAATTATGAACGACGGGGTCTAAAATTTTCATCTTAATATAAAATTAGAATATAAACTTTAAAATAATTTATTTGACATTTTTAATATTTAATTTTGATAATTTACTTTTTGACCCTAAATTTTACTAATTTGACATAATTAACTCTAAACTACTATAATTGTCATTTTAACCCTTAAATATTATTAATTGTCAATTATAACCTTAAAGCATTGATGAGACGAAAAATGTTACGTTTTTAGGGGTCGGTTTGAGTCCTAATTCGTATGTTTTTGGTTTGGATTTCACCCAAAGTCGTTTCTTTTCTCATTTTAGGTACTTTTGAAGGGAAAATCGCAGAAGAAGCATTTTCGGGCGTTTTCGGAGTGAAAAAGTGCGAAAAACAACAAAAACTCAAAAGACCTTGAAGATCACAGAAGGTGACGCCGTCATACTCTACAAGGTGACGCCGTCAGGAACAAGTGAAGTCCAGAAGTGGAAAATACTCGTGACGGGCCAGAGAGTTTGTAGTGCAAAATGGTGACGCCGTCAACTAAGGCCGTCAGATCTGGAACAAGGAAACATGACCACGTCAAGGAAGGCCGTCACAAAACCCTAATCGTCGCGGTGACGACGTCAAGAATTGGGCTGACGCCGTCAGCCCGTATTTTCTATATATATAGAACGTTTTTTATTTATTTAAAAGAGGAATTTTGGAGTGGAGAACTTTAGGGTTAAACCCTAGTACGTGTATTACAGACCTTAGAGGGTATCCTAACCCCTCTAACTTGCATGTTTAATCCAAGATAAGTCTTTATTCATACAATATGTCTATGTGTTGTGTGATATATGCTTGTGCTTGTCTTTCTTTCAACATGCTAGGCTAATTTACTTTGTGTTTGCTTAGATCTAATGAAACCTAACTATTGATTATCATGTGATGTGTATGTTGTGATTGTGTTTGGGTGAATGTTTCATCTACGTTAGACTAGAGAAAACTGGCTAACCTCCTATACGGTAACAAGCTTGAACGTCTTTAGAAACGTGAATCGTATGTGCGTTATCGATTTTAAGGTAGTATTTCATGCATAGGTTGCTATCGGTGAGCTCATGATAGGATGCTTGACGTATCGTCATAGAGTGAGGTAGGAACTTATAGAGTTAGGGAATTGAACGCACTCCCTACGACTTGTTAGGAATACACCCGTCATCCACGCAAACTCAACATACTAATTACATGGTAAAAGATAGTTAGGGAGTAATGAAATCTAAGTAAACACTATTCTCCACCACTGATTTTCTCTAAAACAAAAAAATACAAAAATATAAGTAGCTTAGAAGTAGATAACTTGGGTTAGTTGACTAGCAACTAATTCCGCCCTATCCTCCAAAACCAGAGATTTTACTGCTTTCATAAAATATAAAAATACAAAAAGAATCTTCCTCCACCCTTAGACCTAGATTAGAGTAGCCTTTAGCCTAACGAACACTATTCCCTGCGAGAGAACGATCAATCCCCCGGTACTTGCCACTACACTATACTACATCGGTCAGGTACACTGCCTGGTGGGGATTGCAAGCTTCTCGATATCCCTCGAGAGGTAAAACGTAGTGCGTGTTGCAATCCACGCGCATCAAGCATTGAATTATTATTTCGGGAAACTTACTAGATGTGGAAACTTGCTAATTCGGAAAACTTGCTAAAAGTGGAAAGTTACTAAAAATAGAAAGAAACCTCAAATGTGTAATCTGATTAACTATAAACATTAAGTAATAAGACGATCATTAATTCGTGTAGATTCGCTAAAGAAGGAGTAACTTTCGATCCTTGTGTTTCTGATATGGTTTCATTTGCGGTTTGAGGTACAGATATTCTATCCCTTCTCAGTAGGGACTTCTCATGACTCTTTGATCCTTGACTTTGCTATGATCCCTTTTGATATGAGCCATTGCTATGATCCCTTTTGCTTTGATCCATGTGATATGATTCGTTGATATGATTCCTTTGATATGATTATATGATTTGATATCCGTCTGCTATTCGTTTGCTATGATATGATTCAGTTCAGTTTGATATGTTCTGATGGATATGGTATGATGTTGGATATGATATGATTTGTTCTGTTCTTATGCCCGAGTTTTTATTCTACTCATGGAGGTNTTTGATATGAGCCATTGCTATGATCCCTTTTGCTTTGATCCATGTGATATGATTCGTTGATATGATTCCTTTGATATGATTATATGATTTGATATCCGTCTGCTATTCGTTTGCTATGATATGATTCAGTTCAGTTTGATATGTTCTGATGGATATGGTATGATGTTGGATATGATATGATTTGTTCTGTTCTTATGCCCGAGTTTTTATTCTACTCATGGAGGTACCATGGGCATGTCATCGAGGCACCGATGGCATGACACTTTCTATGGAGGTGTGATTGATCCACGGCGTCCCCATTTGTCGGATATATTATGTGCTCACTTGGATATTATGATATATATGATTTGCTTTGTAGGGGGGGCGTATGGATGCATCCTAGTTATGTCGGATTTTGTGTAGGGTGGATGTGAGTGTGTGCCTTACACTTCTCCACATTTGGGAGCTAGCTACTCCATTTTGGTACTTAGAGGTCTCCCCTCTTCGTGCACTTTGATTTGTCGGTTATATGATATGTGATTATGTGGTAGGAGATCTATTCGAGTGTCTCGGGTAGGTCGGCTCGTGGCTTTCTTATGTTTCGTATGTCTATTCGAGCGTCTCGTTTAGACAAGCCTTTGTTGATTACGTGCTCTTTGATTCTGGTTACTATATGATTCATATTATCCTTTGATTCTTCATGTTCTTTATTCAGTTGACTTTTGATATTTGTTCAGTTGATCGTTGATCTCTTATTCATTTGACAGATGATATTCAGTTCAGCAGGAGTTTATGATTTCTTTCCTAATACTTTTATACATTTCGATTATTCGTTTTGTTATATATCTGTTCACTGGGCTTTTTAAGCTCAGCCGCATTTTCTTTTCCTGCGACAGGTTTCTTAGGTTGGATGCTGGGTTTGAGTGAAGAGTGCATAGGAGCTCTTAGTGGGCTACCCTGACAAAAGATACCCTTTGCATCTGTATTAGTTGGATTTGGATTCATTTAGACTTAGTTTGATTTTGTATTTTGGTTTTGGTGTTCCCTTTGTATAGAATTAGTATTTCCTTATTTCCTTAGTTTTCCCTTTGTAACTTTTACGTTTATAAGTCTTCCGCTTGTGTTTGTTTGTTCTGATGGAAACCATAATGTGACATTTTGACCCGTGTCGGGAAATGGTTTTTGTAACATTTCAATGGTTAACTGTTTTTCCTATTGCAATTATAACCAAAATGACTCCAGACCAAAGTATTAAAAACATACATTAACATAGATAATGCAAATGGATATAATTCCAAGCTAACAAAATTTTATTATCTAGAACATTAAAAGGTCATTTGTTATTGCACTAGTAGCAATAACCAATGTTTTGAAAGGCTCAAAGCGCACTAAAGCGCAAAGGGTTTATAGAGCCATGAGGCGAGGCACAGATCAAGGCGCATGCTTCATGAATATGAGGCATAGTGAATTAAATAAAATTTTAAAAGTTATGCGCAACAATTCATGTATTAAAGATGACTTAAATAACACTAAAATACTTAATTTATCGAAATAAAACTCAAATTCAAACCCAAAATATCAACCAATGTATCAAGATGATGGCATGATGACATTTCATTATCTCATACTCGAAATTGAAGAGAGGTCTGTATGTATAAACACTTGAATTGAAGGATAAAAATATCAAATTGTCTAATTTAGTAATTTCTAGGCTATGTTTCACTATCATATAAGGTCGATGAGTGTTAAGTTTAAAACTCGCCACCTCTCATAGGCGCGCCCAGGTGTAAGGCTCTAAAGCTTAAGGCGCCGCTCCTTTTATGAGCCTTATGCATGTGTGGAGCCTCAATACGAAAGAATCCCCTAGAGCTTGAGCCTTAAGCCGAGGCGTGCCTTAGTCACGCTTTTTAAAACTATGGAAATAACATCAAAAGCATATGACCTAGTAGTTTACCAGTTACATAACACACATAATTGTCTGAACATAAAAACATAACACAACATCTGACAAGATTGTCCATGAGAATTGACTTCTAAAGGTAATTATGTTACTCGACTAAAAGGCTTGGGTAGAGGCTCAATAACATGATCTACAAGGTAATCTAAAAGTAATTGTTTTGAGCATGATGAAATACTAGTATCAGTTGCCTTCCTCTGATCTTTTTCTATCTCATTAATAATTGTTCTGATTGAGTTTTGAGACATTTTACGAAGATTCAATCTTGTCTTTTCATTTATAACATACACTTCTATCATCTTATGCATGTTAACAATGTCTTTCAATAATCTAACATTCACACTCTCACTTAAGTCATACAAACTAACATCTAAATTAGTACCAGACATAACAAAGTAGTAATGATTTGTTTATTCACAATCATAATCTAGTTGAACCATAAGAGTATCTATCTCTTCAGTAAAAAGTCAACAATATCAACCAAATCAACAGTAGTTTCCTTACCTTCATCATATATTCTCTCAGAAAACATTCTGAATACACCATTATAATGAACTCTCATGCGAAACATGTATCTTAAAACAAAATATTGTCAAGATAACTACAAAAAAAGGTAGGGATTTGTACTAACATGCATCTTAAAAACAAAAATAAGAAAAACTAAAGGCTAATTGTTTAAAAAATATCATAATTGCCACTTTTTGCTTTTGTGTGTACCGTTGTTCGAATTACTTTTTCAAATTTTGATTATTCTTTTTATCGATTGACGTGTTTTTAGGAATCAAATCACGTATATTTGAGAATCGAATCAAGTATTTTTAGGAATCGATACACAGAATAATCAAAATTTGAAAAGATATGAACGAATAACCGGATTCGAACAATGGTACATACAACTACAAACGGTGACATGTATGATACATTTTCAGACAATTAGCCTAAAAACTAACCATATCTCTTCTAAGCATAGTTATAAAGCTCCAAAATCATCAACTTGATCAAAGTTTGTTCGTATATTCCAAAATATAAAATCCATAATTTTTTAGCTCAAACACAAAGATTAGGGGTTCTGACATTATATTAGGGTTTGCTAATGTTAATCTATATTATAAAGAGAAGTCTTCACATGTGAAGCTTCCGTTTGTCAGTTCGAACACTAGTGTTTCTACTTGTTTTGATATTATTCATTCTGATATTTAGTCCTTCTCATTTTCTTAGTTTTGGTGGTTTTAAATAATATGTATTTTTACTAGATCACCTTTCTCATTGCTTGTGGATCTCACCTATTACGGCATAAATCTGTTGTGTTTCAAAAGTTTATACATTTTCGATCTTATGTTAAAAACCTGTTTAAGTGTGACATTAAAGCCTTCCGATGTGACCATGGTGGTGAGTTTGATAACACCAACCTTCTTCACCTTTTTGGTAAAATGGAATTCAATTTCGTTTTTCTTGTCCCTGAACCTCTCAACAAAACGGGATATCAAAGCGGATATAATTAAAACTATTAACAATGTCATCGGTACTCTACTTTTCCAAGCCCACCTTCCGCCTACATTTTGGGTCGAGGCTCTTTATATGGACGTCTACCTCATTAACCTACTTCCATCAACCGCAATTAACAACAAAATACCCAACACCAATTATTTCACAAGGAACTCGATTATTCTCGCCTTCGTATTTTTGGATGCCTATGCTACCCATATCTTGATTCTCCTCATAAGTTAGCCCCTCGTGGCACACCGTGCATCTTTTTGGGCTATCCCGCCTATCATCTCAGATACCGTGGCCTCAACCTTTCCACCAACAAAATTATACTTTCCCGACACGTCACGTTCAATGAAAACTAATTCCCTTACGGCTCTATTTCTACTATCAGCTATCCCCTTCTTATGAATTTCTTAACCCGTCTCCTCTTACCCATAATTTAATTCATCACACATTTCCTCCTACAAACCGGGCCTAACCAGCTCAAACTACTACACCCTTACCCGTAGCTAAACAACCGGCTCCCAACACTCCTTATCCAACACATACGACCCAAGAACAACCATTAATTACTACAACCCACTCTCCAACACCTACTGGCCCATCACCCGCGGCCTATTCCCCTACACCTACCACTACTTCGGCCCAACACCCTCCAACTCGAATTCACACGATGGTCACACATTCTCAAGATAGTACTATGAAGCGTAACCCATGTTTTAATTTTCATATATCTCATATATCTCCTCTTCCTAAGTCTCCTTCTATTGATTTGTCTGATCCTAATTGGCGTACTGTTATGTATGATGAATATAATTATTTAGTTAAAAATACTACTTGGTTGCTTTTTCCGAATCCACCTAATGCTAATGTGGTTCGACCTATGTGGTTGTTTAGACATAAATATCATACGGATGGATCTTTGATCAGGTACAAAGCCCGGCTTGTTTCCAATGGGCGCACTCAGCATGTTGGTATTGATTGTGATGACACATTTAGTCTGGTTGTTAAATCGGTACCATTCAGAATGTTTTTAGCCTTGCTCTGTCTCGTGGTTAGCCTGTTCATCAGCTTAATGTTAAGTATGCTTTTTTAACGATGATCTATCAGAGACAGTTTATACGTATCAGCCACTGGGTTTTTGTGGATTCCTGTTTTCCACATCATGTTTGCCAGTTACAACGTTCCTTATATAGTTTGAAGCACGCACCTCGTGCTTGGTTTCAAAGGTTTGCTAGTTATGGTATAAGTGTTGGTTTCTCTTCTAGTAGATGTGATTATTCATTGTTTATTTATCGCCATGGTACCGAGGTTGGACATCATCTTCTACAGCTTTGCTTCAACGTATATTTTATTTTACATCAGGAGTTTGAGATGACGGATTTGGGGGCACTAATTATTTTTTAGGGGATTTCTGTTACTCGTGATTCTTGAGGTATGGTCCTTTCTCAGAGGAAGTATGCCATGGAGCTTTTGGAGCAGGCACACATGGTTTCTTGTAATCATTCTCGGACTCCTGTTGATACGGAGTCCAAGCTTGGTCCTGAAGGTGATCATGTTTCGGATCCTACATTACATCGGAGCCTTGCAAGTGGTTTGCAGTATCTTACGTTTATGCGCCCTGATATCTCTTACGCGGTTCACTATATTTGTCTTTATATGCATGACTTTCGAGAGCCTCATTGGGCGGCTCTTAAGCGCATTCTATGGTATGTGCGTAGTACTTTAAACCAGGGACGGAGCCAAGTAATACATAGGGTATGCCATGGCCTACCCAAAACTTTAATTAGATACGAGTGACATGCATATATCAGCATATATTATATTTTGTTAAACCCATCATATAGTTTTTGGCCCACCCAAATATAAAAGAGCTAACCCATCCAAATAAACAATTAGAAGTGTAGTGTCAAGTTATCGAATTTCAATCCCAAATGACAACAAAATAACTGGTTAACTGAACCAATTGCTTTTCATTATATTTACTTTTGTTGCTAATGAAATTTTGAATGTGTAATGATATTTAATTTAGTAATTCATTATTGAGAAAGATATTGAACAAATTTGAGACGTACTCCTCAATTTTATACATTTACTTTTCTGAATTCTTTTGTGTTTGTTTCGGCCAACCCGGATAAAAGATCCTGGCTCCGTCACTGCTTTAAACTTTGGTCTACAGTTGTTTGCTTCTTCTAGTGGTTCACTTATTGCATATTCTGACGCTGATTAGACGGGTGCCCTTCTACACGCTGATCTACATATGGTTATTGTATTTTTTGGGTGATAATCTTCTTTCTTGGTCTTCTAAGCGCCAATGCACCATATCTAGATCTAGTGCAGAGGCTGAATACCGGGGTGTTGCTAATGCTGTAGCTGAGACTGCTTGGATTCGCAATCTACTTTGATAACTACATTCCCCTTTATTGTCTGCCACTCTTTCCTATTGTGATAACGTCGTTGCTATTTATTTGTCAGCTAACCTTGTGCAGCACCAGCGGACGAAGCATATAGAGATTGATATTTATTTTGTTCGTGACATGGATACTAGGGGTCAAGTTTGTTTTCTTCATGTGTCATCGCGCTATCAGTATGCAGATATCTTCAATAAGGGATTGCCTTTGGCTTTGTTTGAGAAGTTTCGTACCACTTTGAGTGTTCGTTCATCTCCCGCTCCAACTGCGGGGGAGTGTTAGTTGATATTATTTAGTTGCTATTCATGTTTACGGGCTTTATGTTTTTTGTATAGGCCTAGCCCACCTTTGTAACTTATATATTGAACATATTGGTGATCAATGGAAGCTAAGCAAATTACAAAACTAATAGTTAAAAGGTTAGATTGAAAGTTTGGGGATGAAGTATGTTTAAATGTATGTCAGTTTAAAGCGGTAGAAATGATAAGATAAGAGGACAAAATGTTTTAAGTGGAGAAATAAAAAAGACAAAGGATGGAAAAGACAGAAGTGCCTGCGGTGACTATCATGTAACAACTGATACCAACCTAAACTAACAGTTATTTTAAGAAATGATTACGGATAAATTACTTAAATGAACCCTTTATACAACTGCTTTACGTATACAAACCTCACATACAAAATTATCCAAAATGAACTTTTTAGATATTACCCGTTAGATCTATTACTATATTAGTTTCTAACCGTCCACGTGTATAGAAGGAATAATGGGCGAAAGATGGACGAGGCCTATCAACATACATGTGATTCAGAAAGATGGGCGAGGCCTTGGCAATTGCCGGGCGAGGTGAGGTTTAAGGCGAGGCCTAGGCGAGGTGAGGGGCGAGTCAAAATTGTTTTGGGCGAGGATCTTGGGCGAGGATCTGGGCGAGGTCCCAATTGTCTTGGGCATTGTCTTGGGCGAGACAAAACAAGATCTGAAGAAACGCGATTTTGAGGGCGAATTTTGGGCGACAAAACAAGATTTGGGCGATCTTGAGGCGACACCTAGGGCGAATTGGTGTTTAGTGTTACCAAAACAAGATCTGAAGAAAACGCTTTTGAGTGTACTGGTATTGAAGGTGGTAATAAATTTTGTTGATTTGTATTTTTGTTGTCGATGATTTAGTTTTAAATGGGGTTGTAGAGAAGATGAAGAAGCATGCGGTGGTAAAGATTTTAATGAAGAAATTTCAAAGAGGATGAAGAATGAGTGGGGTTCGTATATATATATATATATATATATATATATATATATATATATATATATATATATATATATATATATATATATATATATACACACACACACACACACACTAATCTCCGGTGTCGGTGGCTATTTATATATATATATGTAGCCTAATGTTGGAAAATCGTGGGAAGCCAAACTATTGCAAAGAGGGAATATTTGGGCTGCCATATACCAAGCCTGGTGAGGTGGGTTAAATCTGCACGCTGTGAATATTTAATATCGAACAGCAGCAACACATTTACATTTGAGTTGTTAAGAAACTCCTCGACTCACTAAGATTTATATCTCATCAGCCTTTCTTCGCATCATTTAGATCAAATGATATTGAGCAACAAAAATTGAAGCTTAGTAAAGAAGCTGACGATAAAAGCATTAAACCCGCCGCGTTCACCTTGTTAATGTTAAAAGTAAAAAAGAATAAATCGAGAAATGGGATTAGAAATACTATATTAGTTTGTAATATAGTGGGTCAGGTTTAACATGCCAACTTCTTTTTATCATGCAACTAGTGACTATGGTGATGGTGACATTTTATGTTCATTTTGGTAAAGTATTGGAAAATAGTTCATTTTAGTAAAGTTGGTATGTAAATGGTTCATTTATGTAATTGGTTTAATGATTACCGAGGTTAAGAAATCAAGATATTGGGGAGGGTTGATGTATTTATTTCAAGAAAAGGACTCGGCGTGCGTGTTGTTTTGGTACGAGTTCAGGTACGAACGGTGTAATTTACTTTAGATAAAATATGTTGCAAATTTTGTTACATGTCAAGAAAATACGGTATAGTTGAACTCTTAAGAAAAAAGTGGCAAAAAACATACCACACTCTTCAGATCTACTATATCAACCACATCTTTGAGTTACTTATTTTTTGAAGAAAGAGTTTTTATGCTTTTAAAGAACAAGTTTTTTGCTTTTATTCATGACATGTTAAAATAGGATGATAGGTAAAATGATATACTGATGCTCTTTCTATGTGTCCTTCTACACATTTTTGAAATCTAGATGCAAATATCTTGTCAAAATCTTTACAGAACTATACACAACAACTCATCTTTTGGACCACCTAAGTGAATAACAATGATAGCCCTATAAAGGCCCATTATATCCAAATATAGCTACTGGAATACCAAAAGATTCTCAAAAAGCAGACGTTCAAAAATAGTATATCTTCATCTTTCAAATACATGCACTTATATACACAACAACCATCAAAAAATCTAACAATAATGTCTTCAAGCAACACACATGTTCAAGGATCATCATCAGGTCCCACAAAGCCACCACTAAGAAAACCTGTTTTTATTAATGTGGACAGTTTGAAACCTGGGACTTATGGTTTGACACTTGTGGTTAAGGTTGTTAGTAGTGAAGCTGTTAATCTTCGTAGTGCTAGGATTGCTGAGTGTCTTGTTGGTGATGAAACTGGTGCTATTTTGTTTACTGCTCGTAATGATCAAGGTATATATGGTACTATGGTTGGATATTTTGTTTTTGTTTTTTTGTTGTTGTTGAGTTTTGTTAATTTAGGGGTATGTTTATTTGTAGATTTTTATTTTTTTAATTTTGTATTTCAATTTCTATATGACTCATATACGTGTAATATTATGCGTATTTATATGCAAAACAAAAAATGTGGCCCCTTGTAGGCCTTGTGCGACGACACCTACTGCACACTCCTCCGAGACCCCTCTGATCCCTAGAAAGGAGCTACAAAACAAGTTTAGATGACATTTTTTAGAAAATTGAAAAATGCAAGGGGATGTAAAACGAAATGAAGGAAAAATATAAGAAAGAGTACTCTTCTTAAATTCTGGTTAAATTTTGAAAAACTGAGATTTTCATTATTTCAGAAAAATTTATTGAAAATGTGTGACTAACCGGGCTTTCAGTTTTTTCAATTTCTAATGAAAAAATTTCTGAGAAAATGGAGTATTTTTCACTAACTAAACACCCCAAGATTCTTAGGTAGTTGTACATATTGTTGGACTATGTTGTGTTGTAGTTATTATATAACCTTGCTTGTGTTTGTTGTAGTTTATGAGGAGTTTTGGTTTTGATTTATGTTACAAAATGTATAATTGAAATGGCTCTACACTTTGCAAAAGAAATTTAGTGAAAAGAGAGAAAATTACCAAACCGCAAAAAGTGCAAAGTTTTGTGTTTTTGCTTTTGTAACCATGGTTTCCAACCTGTCTGAAGACCGATCCACGAGGTTCGAGCCTACCGCCAGACAAACACAAACCGAGTAAAGCCCCCCTTTTTTTGGGAAGGTAGGCGTGACCATGTTAGGGTTGTTTGCATCTAGCGGGAATTGAACTTGAGACATCTCACATTTTAATGCTAATAGGCCAACGATGAGTGGTTGCAGAAAGTACAAAGTTTATGTACAAAATGTTAGAATATGTACACAACTCCTGAAAAAGTGTTATGCTCAAACTTTGCGAAAATCAGTAAATCTTCCAAAACCGTAAAAAGTACGGAGTTTGTGTACAAATGTTAGAATAAGTTTAACAACTCTAGAAAAAGTTAAATGTTGAAATTTCCCGAATGGAACTTCTGGGAAGAATCAAGTTTTTGGTGATTTTTAGTGGTTTGCGAAATTTCATTGTTTCCGCCAAAATTTCTTCTGCAAAATTTGGTCCAAACTTGGTATAGAGGAACATTACGTTATAAGTCCCACTACAAATAGGCCAAATTAGTAATTTTAATTTATTTTATTATATACTGTTCATGTTTAGGGAGCTATGGTCTGAAGTTTTGCTTTTGTAACACGAACTAGTTGTGTGTTAAAACCCGCAAACCTAACCTGATCAGGACTGGACTAGGCCAGGTTATGTATGGACAGGACCATGTTACTTGAGAAAATATTTGGTTCTTGGTTCGGTTAAGTTTTCTATCATTTTAATTTCTGTCCAATCCAAACTGAAATATTTCTTATATCTTAATGAAAAATGGGACTTGGGGACTGAAACGATGGTCCAATTTTTGAGGGTGGTTCACGGTCTATTATACATCTAAATCGCTTATAAACTGGCACCAAGCCAACTTGAATATTTTGGTTCCGGTCTGGATCTCATTTAGTTGTGCACCCCAAACACAACTTTGCTCTTTATGTGTTTCATTGTTTGTTTATGCCACAATTATTCTATAAATAAGTGGTCAATATTTGACTTTTTAGGGTCTAAAATGAGCCCATTTTTAGCTCTTGATTTGGAAATTACTGAACTATCTGAACTTTTTGGGATAGACTCAAAGAAGCTCTGGGGAACAGAATTTACAAGAAACCATGTATGAAACTGTTTGTTCATTGTTGTTATTTGCAGTTGATCTTATGAAACCTGGTGCTACTGTTATCATTCGTAACGGAAAGATTGACATGTTCAAGGGATCGATGAGGCTTGCAGTCGACAAGTGGGGTCGTATTGAGGTCACTGATCCTGTTGCTTTCGAAGTCAATGAGGACAACAATCTTTCTCTTGTGGAGTATGAGCTGGTTAATGTTTCTGAGTTAAGTAACTAGACTTGTGGTATTACTTAACGTTTAATCATGTTTTTTTAGTTATTCTGATAGCCTGATATAGTACGGGTATGAATCAGATTAGAAACATGGATCTGTCAACTTTATTATGGTGGGATTTTAATTGGACGTGGATAGATGGTTATTGTTAATGTTTAGTCATGCTTTTTTATTAAGTTTGTGTTTCGCCGTTTTTAGGTTTAAGTGCAAGAAAAGTAATCAGCCACTTATGTACTCACAAAAGATTATTATTGCAGATATAACTCTAGCAATATCACCATGAATAAATATAATGGGCTTATTTATTATTGATTTTTTGGATTATAAACACACAATTAGAAGCCAAGGACATATACGTTCTGTCCACATAATTAGGAGAATCACATGAAGTGCAAACAGCGGTTAAGTATCATGTTATTTGGTTCAAAGTCATGTTAGTTATTGGTCACTTGAATTATAGTAAATCCTTTTGAACCTTATGTTAATGGGAGTGTCTTTGGTAAAACAACATGACTCTGTCGAGAGCTTCTTCTAGGGAAGATGGCTCTACAGCAAAAGATATACGGACCCAGTTTTTGAGACCCACCGTAAGTCCTGCAAAACAGAAAAGACATGTAAGGTTATTTTAAAAACTAGTATGTGTATCGAAAGTGTTCTAATCTATTATCTAAGTGCTCATTACCTGGAAGAAAGATTACAGACTCTTCTTTAGCTAGCTTGAAACAGAAGTCAATGTCGTCACTAATATCTTTTAGCAAGGAAACATTCAGTTTCACCTGCATAAATCAACACAGATTACATAAGGAAAAAACAAATTTTACGGCTATTGGAAACTTTCAAATATTTACAATGAATGTGAATCAAAGCAGCTAAATACTTACCATTACAGACATTGCTCCGTGAGGCTTTTTTGGGCATGTTAGACAAGGTATATCTTTAATTTTATCAAAACAAAGATCTGAGGTCTGCTTCAGCATGCTGAGAGTTCTCGTGAAGAACACATCTTTTGTCTCTTTAAGAATACGAGGTACTGCTGCCTGCAATACCAATAATGTTTTATATATAATTTGAAAATGGAAGTTAGGTGGCTTTATAAGGTTACACATGGCATTTAGCAAATTCATCTAGCCAATAAATATAGAGACAACTATAGAAGTATGACCTGCATAAACGTCGTCGCCGTACCACCACAAATGTCAAAGTACTTGTTCAACCGCTCAACAGTCTGAAAAAAAATAATTTTGGAACATGATATATCTGTAGCTGATGTAAAATAATCGTTAGAATATTTGCTTAGTACCTCTGCATTCTTGAAGATGCCATTAGGATCAGCAGTGACAAACCACCCGAGCCTCCAACCAGGCACCAGCCATCTTTTTGACAACGAACCAAGTGTAATAACAGGAACCATGGAACCAAACACACCCATAGGCACAAACGGGTTCTCACCAAATGCTAAATGCCCATAAACTTCATCTGCTACAACGATAATTTTGTGCTTCTTTGCAGTTTCAGCGATCTGAAATAACCTCAACAATTAGTGCCTTGAACCTTTTTTTGTAGGCATCGAAATCTAGAATAATTGCGACAATATACCAAAAAAAATAAAGACTAAACCACAGGGAAAAAAAGTTTAAGAGTCAAACTGTAAATTGAATGAAAATTTGAGGGATGAACCATAATTAACCTCATGCAACTTACCTTCTTTAAATGTTGATAACTATAAACATTACCACAAGGATTCCCGGGGTTAATAATTACAATAGCAACCGTATTTTCATCAACTAGTGCATCAATGGCATCTAAGTCAGTCTCCCAACCAATATCTGGAAGAAGGTCATAATGCCGGATTTCCACATTTCTAAAAGCTGCACAAAGCTCGTAAGTTGGGAATCCTGGTTTTGGAACCAAGATATTTGCATTTGGTTTAGCTAGAATTGATGTAGTGACTTCTATAGCTTGTGTACAGCCTGCAGTTATGTATACATCATCCGGTGATAATTTGTATGGGAGATCGTTGGATAAATATTCAGATATTGCCCTGATAACACCAGAAAAAAAGGGTCCAATATTTTAATTTTAAATTTCATGCATATATATATTCTAGTTCTGAAATATGAAGGTGACGTTTAATCTCTTCAACGTTCTTAGCTCGATGCTTAAAATATCATTTCCAGAAGTAAGTTCTTTGAATTTAAAATTTAAGGCGGACTATAATTGGTACTACTTACAGGAATAAGACTATCTCAGAAAGAAAGAAAAAAAGATAAAGATAAATTTAATAAAACCTATAAAGAATATCACAAGAAATTGTCAAAAAGACATACTGTCGTGCTTGTGGGAGTCCAACGACAGGTGCATAGCCATTATATTTCTGGGATTCAAGAGTTTGAACCACAGAAAATTGAGCAACATCAGTGGTGGTGAAGCAAGTATGAGCAGTTGGGTCTCCCATCCCTAAAGAGATTACCCTCTTTTTATTATCTTCATCTAAGCTTGCCATTAACTTACCAAGAATACCCTTTATCGTCACATTTGTTGGCGCCTCCATCTTCATCATCCCATTCTCCATGTTTGCACATATAGAACTCCAACGTGTCTGATGCTTCTTCGGCCAAATACCATATCCAAGTTGGACACGCACTATGTGCAAGCTGTGCCAAAAAACCTTTTTTCGCATTGCTTTTCCAAGCCCTTATTCCCAAGTTACCTTAACTAGTTCTCCGCACCTGTCTCTAACAGACGTGCCTTTAGCTACAAATAAAGACCCCGTCGTTGACTTTGAGGTGTAGTGAGTAGCACAGAATTGAACTTAAATGAATCTTTTAGCACATAAAGGGTATATTTGTCTCTGCAACAACACGTACTATGTATGCATTCGTGAGCAAATAGCTATATTTACTTAGAACATTTATATAGACGAATTGGCTCTAAACCATGAACTAATTGGTAAAGGGGTTGGATCTCTACCATCTATGAGACCAAGTGATAGCTATAAGTCTTTGTAAACGGGCTACATTTATGCGAGCAGTGGTGCAGAGTTTCCACACGATACGTATTAAAACTACTAGCAGTGGTGCAGAGCTTATAAGTAGTTTTCTAGTACGACAGGTTGACAACATTAGAAAATTGTTAGTGTATCGGTCCATAACGTGAGCATGTCTTCTTTACTACTTTCATAGGTTGATTGCACTATAAATTACCTTGCCAATATAACCACCATATGGCCAAGATATATATGTTTGTTAAAAAATATTTCCATGTTGATTGCAGAATGAAACGTTGTAAAAGTGAAAATATTTTCATGGTAACAATTCCACAATTTTACATGCATGACCACTAGTTACAGTGTGATCAAAGTGAAAGACGTTCTTCTTTGGCGTACCTGTAGAAACCAAAAAGTACAATAACCTGTACAATATATATATAAGTGAAATGATATTGAGATTTTTCTTACAACGTGTGTTTAGCAAAAAAGTTAGATACGTGGATCTTGTTAGGGCTGAAGCTCATGAAAAATGGAATGAAAAGATAAAGCTGCTTTGAACTTTTTTGCAGAATGACGTATAGTATACTTGCCTTTCAAGGCAAGAAATGATAGTTGCGTTCAGTATGTGTTTAGGTCGGCTAGCTAGGATAAGTGCCAAGAGTGTCCTGGGTCGGTTAGGACTAGGAATATCGACGTGAGGCTCAAATACACACATTCTTCTTATTCCTTCATTGTAAACCAATTGAGGTGTTGATAAAACTTAATCATTCGGTTCTTTGTAGTCTCTCGTGTTTGTCACATGTGCTTGATACAACCTGCGATCTGGTTTAATTCCGTGATCGAACTTCTGGTTGCTATCATAAGCGTCCAACTTTTTAACATAAAATTATTCTTATAACTTTTCTCAATGTATTTGTATGCTGAAAAAGCTTATAATCATATTCATATCAAAAAATAAAGTTGAATCTCTTGTACGCCAAATAACTCCGTGACCCTCACAGGATAACAACCATGAAAACTTGTTAATTTAGCGAAAATAGAGGTGATGTAAACACGTTTTTACTACACTGGACGATTACCCGCGCATAGTGACGACGATGTATACTAGCGTTAGTTTCCATGT
>LBNU01005460.1:99816-109855 GCA_014162995.1 Artemisia annua | reverse complement strand
AGCGTACTATCTACGCTTTTCATTAAAAACAACATCTCAGTTGGTGCTTCTGGTGCTCTGTTTGGACTTCTTGGAGCAATGTTATCCGAACTTCTTACCAACTGGACAATCTATGCCAACAAGGTATGACAATAGTCTGTACTTATTAGTTAGGACAAAGGTAAATGCGTAATTTTGCTAGAAACCATATCAACTTACATATGGCATAGTAGTATGTTTTTTTGCATAAATTTTATATATTATTTTTAAGCAGTTTGTAATCCAAAGCCCATCTTGTTTTGAAGGCTGCAGCCTTGACTACACTTGTGATCATCATCTTGATCAATTTGGCGGTTGGGATTCTTCCACATGTCGACAATTTTGCCCACATCGGAGGTTTCTTGACGGGATTTCTTCTTGGCTTTGTACTACTTCTCCGCCCTCAATTTGCTTGGCAAGAACGCCGCCATCTTCCTGTTGAGGCTCGTACGAAATCCAAGTACACAGTATTCCAATACGTGTTCTGGGTTCTTTCCGTGATCTTCGTGATTGCCGGGTATGCTTTTATTAACCACAATTTGGTTTTATATTACTTTTCGTGTATTTCAACGATTATTTAGCTCAAACCTATCACTTTACACAAGCACATTGACTATGAAGACCGTTAAAATCCAACATGGAAACTTTTTATATAACTATATATTATATGTTACAGAGTTAAATGTCACTTAAAAGTTATATGATGCGGTTGATTCTGAAAGTTATCAATCTGTTAGTCCTTTAAAGTCAATCTCTAGCTCTCTTTTTGGAACAACAAAAGTCAAACTCTGGCTATTTTGTGCAAACGATATGAAATATATATTGGAAAAACCAGTAGTACTGCTGCAAATGCAAATAGACAGTATTGCCTTGATGAAGTAAATAGGACAGGATTACCCTTTTCCTACAAAACCAGGAAACCAAACTAGATTTCTAGGATGTCTTTCTTTCATACAAGTGTTTCTAACTCTAAGATCATGAAATGGATAAATGAAAGAACAGTATACCATTACAAATGTTGAAATATTAGATCTCTTCTTGATGAAGTAAAAAAGATGGAATTGCCATCCTAAACTTGGTTTATGTTGTCTGCAGATTTACTGTGGGATTGATAATGCTTTTCAAAGGAGAGAACGGAAATGATCATTGCAGTTGGTGTCATTACCTAAGCTGCGTGCCTACTTCAAGATGGCACTGCAACAACCGATGATCACGATAGAGTTTACATTATCCTTCATCATCATTTTCCCGAGTTTATTCTTTCGTTCTTATACTTTACAAAATTATTCTTGTTTATATGCTTACAGATTTGTCATTGCATTTCCTTTCATGTCTGTAAATCTATGTTTTCTATGTGTATCTTAGGTTAGTAGATCTAGGTCAAATTCTTTAGTATTTGGCTTTTGTCTTCTTGCAAATTATGAAAATTATACTTCTTGAGATACTCTTTTGTCCAAATTTCAATTGATGCATTATGCATTCATCACATCAATTCCACAAGAACATGAACTTGCAGAATGATAAAATCCTTTTCTCTTCTGATGAAGCAAATATGTTATTTTACTCGTACATGTTACATTGTTACTAGTTTAGATGACTATAATCATATCATCCCTTGAGTTTGTGTTAAAAACTTGTATGCTTGCAAATGCAATCATAATCACAAATGAGACCTGTGAAAATCAAAATAGTCCACTGAAATATAAAATTAAGGGGCTTCCACTGTAAAACATAGAATTTACCATCTAATTAAGTCCCGCTAGATTATAGAAAGTTCATATCAAAACCTAAGAAAGATGAAATCACAACTTATCTATTATGACCTGGTGTTAAACACATTTAAGTTAGCCAAACATTGATGTTGACAGTTAATTCCAGTAACCACCACTAAACTCGCTTTCACGATAACCCATACCTCCAACCGGCATTCCGAGCCGATCAAGCCGACCCGACCCTGGATACGCTTTGCTCACAAAACTATCCCTTAGGTTTGACCCACGGTTGGTACCTGTACCAGAAGCGTATCCATAAACTGAATACCTCTTTGTTGCACTAGGGACCTCGATGTTAGGCCTTTGTCTCGGTGCACTTAAGGACCTGACCTTAGCCCGTGAAGACTCAGTGTACGACATGTAGTTGGGGTGGTCAGAGTAGCCACTAAGACAGCTTCGAGCACTGTCACTTTTAGCTGGAGTAAACGGGACGGTTCTCATTGACGCGTGGCCTTTGGAAGTAACTGCATAAAATGGAGGGCTGATTTGGGTAGTGTAGAAAGAAACTTGCTCATCGATGTCATGTGGGAAATATTTTAAAGGGGCAGTGTGAGAATTTACTTCGTAAGATTCGCTTGGGCTTTGGCCGGGTGGATAGATTGTTGACCCTCGAGAAGTGGTTAAACTTTGACTGTGACTATAACTAATTTGGTCCGGTTGGAAGAGGGTTCGTCGTCTTATGTGAGGTTTTGTTGTATCCATTTCAAGGATTCTTTCACTCCTTTCATCATATAATCTCGAGCCATTACTCTGCATAGATAAGCATTCAAGTTTGAACATATGAAAAAGAGAAGAAATAATAAATAAAATGGATAGACGAATAAACACACCTTTAGTATTGAATGTTGATTGTGTTTTGCAATTCTCGATCTCAAAACATGCTCAAACTTCTCGGGAGTTGGAGGCCCCTGAAAGTAGTAGTATATGTCAGCTAGAAATCTGAGCATGTAATACACACTCCATGCTTGTATCATACACATTTACTTTTGCACGACATATAGAATGTCATTGGGAAGTTTTGTTATTTGGATAAAGATGGAAATGAATATAAGAGACAACCTTGGTGGTCGACTGGGGTGAATCAACAAACTGGAGCCTCTTTTCACGCGCTCGTGCCTGAGCTCTAAGCAGAGCTTGCCAACGTCGCAAATCATCAGCAGCTTGCTTCCTTTGAATGTGACCTCTGACAAGTGCTTGAAGCTTCACCAATGCTTTTAATGCCCGCAAAGCTTTCCTTGCCTTCAAATATTTCCATGTGTCAATTCATAACTTAAAATATCATATCCCACTAAAATATTGCATCGAAAATTATACTGTACAAACATTTCTATAATCAACCACTATAGCCTTTGAAAAAGCTAGAGAGTTCGAATTCACTACAAAGGACTACTTTGGCTATAAAAGGTAGAAGTGTTGCATTATTGGAAAATCATTCAACAAACAATAGCAAAAGCTTATGGGCATAGGTCACCTCATGCCTAAAAATATTCAAACAGAATATTTGAATTACACAAGAAAAAAAAACATCACTCTTTCTTTTTAATTTTTTTAGTACACTTTATGTTTTTGTTTAGCGCTCCATGTCATGAAACATAAAAGGTCCTGTTAAACCAGTTCATATCTTATTTTGCTTACAATTTACATGATTTACCATATTCCATGACTGCCAAGAGTGAGTTACCTTTTTCTTACTTTTCTACCAAACTCCAATGCTAAAGTGTTGTCTACATCCTAACTGTTATGCATGCTCATTGCTCAGTCCTTAGCTATGTACATTTTGTCTTCTATGCTTTTTACTCATATCAATCACGGACTAAAAAGACATGCATCACTTTTGGTAAGGTTTTTATAGGAAAAAAAAAAAATAGTAAAACACTTCTATGAGATATGTACATACACTGACACAAATCTTGTCACAAATTCACAATTAACCTCTCGATGCATGCATGATTCAAGCTAAAACAATTCAAAACGTATTTCACGTTACATTAACCACATCTTACATATACATGAATCCAATGCTTGACTTTATGTCATCATACACAACAACTTCATACGTGAACATGGTGGTACAACTATTCTACTCGTATAAATTATGATGTGAAATGAAATAATGATGTATGAAAAAGATGTAACATGCAATAAATAACATTAACTATATAATAAAGAATGAAGTGGCTTGGTTGAAGGGTGAAAATGAAACAATCCATCTTGAAAGAGTAATGGGAATGGGACCTTAAAGGAAGATTTTATGAGGTCCACATGGTTGGCTTAACTCTACTTGTTTCTAACTTTGTGTTTACCCCAACCGACCATGACCTTTCTTTCTGCCTACGTTGTCTTGTATTCTTGTACCATACAAAATTATTAATGCCCTTAAACTAAGTGTAACATTGTTTTGTCTAACCCAAGTATGCATTATTTGGTCATTACTAAGGTACATACATTCGTTAGCACCCCCTTTTATAAAGGGAAAACAATGTATTCCATTTAGGTCTATTTGCATAAAGCAACGTATGTAAAGCTCTCTATTTAAAAGTATGATGTAGCGAGGCCAAAGTTTTTTGCTAGGCCATTTCTGAATGGTAGGACAATGCATTTGTAAGTCGTAACAAACAAGAGGAACTTGTTTTAAGTTTCACAAGGCAATTCCTCATATATGATAGCAACATTTATTTAAAAAAGTTTAGATAGGTTGACAAAGTAACAAGTGGAAACATTCATAAGTTCTACTACAAGGGTAAAAGTGAAAAAAAAAAAAAAAAAAAAAAAAAACTTGGTGTTTAGAACAATTAAGACACTTGTGCTTTTACACTTCATGGACGGCACATTTGCTTGCTACCCAACGTTGAAATTATGCCGACAAATAAGTTAGAAATGAAGAAGCAAAATAATGTGAACTCGTCTTATTCAACAAAATAATGTGAACCCGTTTAATAGAAGACTTTTATGGTCCAACTTGTGTACTTTAAGCATTACATATTGTACATTAGTTATCGTATCAATTCATATGGATTTGAGTTTGACCAATCCGTACAACGTGTGTTGACCTTTCATTTTCAACCTCTCATAAGAAAATGTTTCGTATGAAATTTTGTAACATCTTTGCAGTTATAGACTTATCGACATATTAGTAACAAAAGTCATAATATTTGTCTTTACACAAAACTAATCCGTTAATTTTGCTAGATAATTACTCCTATTACTCGTATTATGTAACCCTAAAGTCCGCAAAATACCTTAAAGATAAGAACTAAAAGTTAAACAGATAAAAAGAATATTACGGAGTACGGAGTATCATACTTTGTGAAATTTTCTTTTTTTATCATATTTTTGGACTCAGCTTTTCTTACATATACTTTTAGCATTTTTCGTGTAATTTAAGAAAGAGATAAAATCCTACCAAAAAGTTGAAAATATTAAAACTGAATTTTCTCTTCTTGGTGTAACACATTTTTTAATGATTTGTGTTACCACTTACCACAAGATTAGTAAAATGGCTAGCTAGGTAGATTAACTTACCTATACATAACTATTAATCTCTTAGAAAACTACGTTTATGTAAAATGGCTAGGTAGATTAACCTCAAATGTATGTCTAGTAAGGTTTAAACCTTAAACATTTTGTAAATATAAATTTGTGCATGAACTAAATTTTTCAACTCACTTATGAAAAAAAAAAAAAAAAAAGATATATATAGTTATAAAAAGACTAGGAAATAATTATTACCAGATAGCCACGATAATAAGCTTGAATCCTAACAGCAGCCCATAAACCAAGCAAACCATAACCAAACTCCTCACCTTTTCTACTCTTCGTCCGTACAGTTTCCACCTTAGCACCATGAGCTACATAGCCAACATCCTGAGCAGGCACAACATTAGCATAAACCAAACCACTTACACTGTCTGAGGAAAGCTTATGATGAAGTGGTGTGTCAAGTGGTTGGGAGACAGTTTGGTCAAATGTTTCATAGTTGTGTTGTTTATGGGATGATTTGAACAAGGACCAACCACGTCGTTTTGGGTTCGTGGGTTCTGATGGTTTGAAACCGAACAGTGACTTGAAGAACTTTGATGTTTTACCCATTTTTTGGTGTTTGTGTATGTGTGTGTTTTTGGTGAGAAATATGAGAGGAGAATGGTGGTGAAGTGAAGTCAAGTAAAATGTGAGTGAAAGATGTGTGTGGTTGGATGTAAATACTGGAAGATACTGTACAATTGTATATTGTAAGCATGTACTTTACTGTTTTACACTCTTTTCTTTCGTTAGTAAAAGAAGGTACAGTACAAATTACTACGTAATAAAAATGTTAACCTACGTCATTTAGGAAAAAAAAATTGTTGGGATTCCGATCCTGATTTTATGATCCTACGATATTACGATGCTACGTAGCAAAAATAATCCCGATCCTACTAGGATCTTTACAAGCATAAGATCTCATAAGATCATGATTTTGACCATAGATTCATAAGATTTAATCCGATCCGATTTTACTTTTTTCGAACAGCAAAGTAAAAAATTACAAAGTTATGAATTATTTTATATAAACTTTAAGAAACAATATGTTAATCTTCTTGAAAAATTAATAATCATAATTTAAGATAACATTTTCATTAAATATTCCTATATATATATATATATATATATATATATATATATATATATATATATATATATATATATATATATATATATATATATATATATATATATATATGGGGAAAACATAATAATCTGGCAAAAACGAAAACGATCCTGAGTATGATCCCGATTTTGAAAACCTTAAAAAAAATGATGCATTGGTAACTATTTACAAGTCGTTTAAATATAAATCAAATTTATTTTAAAATTGTAATTTAATATACCGGCATATAAGAATTTAATAGTATTTAATGTTTCGTAAATTTGATATTACACGCATGAGGTTCATATTCCTTCAAGTTACACCTAGCTTGTAACCCCAAAAACTTAATCGTGTACTCCACCACGTTCTTTTTTCCTTAAACACATATTGTTGATAAAAAAAATTTGTTCAATGTCTGGGTAAAAACCTACCTTTGATCATCCTTGGCCATGTGTTGATTGGATATTTGCCTTGTCTCATAGGTTCTCTTGCTCGTTTTCCCACCAAGTTTCAGCTCCTCCACGTAACTTGCAAGCTATAATCTTGACTTGCTTTTCTTCAGGAACATCCATGATGTCAAAGAACGTATCAACCTCATACAACCAATCAAACATAGCTTCAAGATTAAGATTCCCAATAAAATTAGGAATCTCAGCCTTAACACGATACCTTTGTCGATCTCCATAATTGTGTCGACCCTCAATCCTCCTATTCAAAACCGTATGATTCCTATTTCCTCCTCTTGTACCTCCAGCAGAAAAAACCCCATAATCTCCATCTCCTTCCTCATTTAAAGACCCGATTTCCTCTTGTCTCCAAACTTGTTAGGGAGGTAGGTCACGCTCATGATTTTCAAAGAAACCCTCGTTATTAGGACGAAATATATTATTGCCATGATTGTTACCTTCACAATTTGAGTGATTTCTGAAATGCTTCAAACAAAATTTGACAAAAATATTGCGCAAACGTCATGACCAAATATAAACCTTTTGTTATTCATCAAGTATTCTTTAAAACAACATAAACGTATTTTCATAAACATACTTGGTCTAAATGACCTGCGGAAACGTGCTTTACATAGATACAGGTGTTTTGCCAAATACATGTTTTACCCACTTTACATACACTTTAATTTATGCAAATTACCTTTAAAACTATAACAATACTTCTTTATAGAATTCGTTTACAAAATACTATAACTCGACGACTCATGAGGGTTTAACTTATTCAAGCCCGGTATCTAATACTAAGTTTATAAGCACAATCCAACGTACTTCCAATCCTTCTATTTCATATCCATAGGTCCTTAATCCGAGACCTTACTTAAGCCGCACAACCTACAAAAAACGTCAACAACTATAACGTAAGCTTTCGCTTAGCAATTAAGCGTGTTAGAACCTTGTAAAAACGCTGTTGAGAGTCGGTGCACTAGACGTGTGATTATATTCGTGTAGTGAACAACCAAAGAATTTTGAAATGATTGGGAACGGTTCGAAAACATCCCAAGAATAATTGGTCACGTCGCGTACAACAAAGCGAAAAGGCTCAATTAATTCGAGTAACTAGAACGTGGATTTTTGTTTTCTCCATTTAAGCGTTTATTTTCTTTTAAGTAGCATTAGTAAATGATTTAGCATATTTTTAGTAATGCAGATTCTTCTTGATGTTTTGTAAGGAGATGCATGTCACGCACTCACGCTTGTAGTGTTGTTCCTTCGTTTTCTTTATCATTTCTTCAACACCAATCTTACAAAAATGAAGGTGTCGTTACTTTAATGTTTTTCAAGTACGCGCATCATAAAAAATGATGTGCATATCACAAACGGTATCATGTGAATCATAAAGTTTGGATCAAACGAGAAGAAAAAAAAATAAAAATAATAAGAAATATATAAAATCATACATTTCAGATATATTTATAAAAGTAGATGCATTTCTTTTATTTTATTTTTTTTCTTACTTAAAATATGTGACTCCTTTCTTAAAAAAAAACAAAAAACTTAAAATATGTGACTATTTTTTTTATTTTTACTTTTTTTTTCATTTTAGTTTTTTTTTTTTTACCGAATACCCTTCGTTGAACATGGTTGTATCAAGTTTTCATTGACATAGCCATTAAAGTCTAATAATTGTTGTAAAAGAAGGGTTGTTTAGGTCTGCAAGCCTGAACTACTCTTAGGGATGCAATAACCACACCCTCCCTACCATGGGGGTCCACCTATTTTGGTCAAACAGTACAACCCGTGAAGCATACCGTACAACCGGCAGAAGCATCAATCATAGGGAGGGTGTGACTTAGGGAGGGTGTGGCTAACTCACCCCTTTATCTTCTAAATAATTTTGTGAAGTACTTTTTTAGCCTTCTCTTTCTCATGAAAGATACAGTAATAGTAACAAGATATCTTTGATGTCAGTAATCTTTTTATCTCATCTCTGCCGTTGGATGGAAGAGATTTTTCCTTTTTGAACGATGGACGGAAGAGAATCACAAAGTGAAAATGAAGTACGGCTGAGAAACACATAGGTAATGGTGTGGGCTAGTCTAGCTAGGGCCAGTGTGTATGATGAGTCGGATCAAATCTTTGTATGGAGACATTTAAGAGTAGGGGACGTGTTATCCCAACCCTCTCTATGGTGTCACATCATAGGCTTTTGGTCAAATCGTGCAACCGTTGATGCATACCGTACAACCACAGGATGCGTCCAATCATTGGCAAACCTAAATTATTTAGAAGGATAAATTATGTTAGGACAAGTAGTATTTACTTACAAATAAAAAACAATTTAAATAACAGGGTAAAACATTGAGTATATTTTATGTACTATTACATATATATTCTAAATCATTATGCTTCATCTACTACTTTTATTCTCATTTATTTTAGAGTAAATTACATAGATGGTCTCTGTGGTTTGCCCAAAGTTTCACCCACAGTCCCTGAAAGTTAAAAGTTGCACGGATAGTCCCTATCTTTGAAAAGAATAACACTCATGGTCCCTCCACTTAATTGGTGTTAGTGGCTTCCGTTATCTTTACACGTTAGTCCCTTTTTGTTAAATATCATTGCATCGTTAGTCCTTTATAATAACGGCAATTTATAATTTGAAGTTTTTCGAATTTTTCTTACGTTTTCATCCGTTTTTATACGTTTTCATGCGTTTTAATCCATTTTCGTCCGTTTTTATACGATTTTGTCCGTTTTTCTTACGTTTTCATTCGTTCTCATGCGTTTTTATACGTTTTCGCTCGTTTTTCTTACGTTATTGTTTGTTTTCCTACGTTTTCATCCGTTTTTATCCGTTTTTATACGTTTTCGCTTCTTTTTATACGTTTTCCTTTATTTTTCTTACATTTTCATACGTTTTTATCCGTTTTTATACGTATTCATACGTTTTTATCCGTTTTCGTCCATTTTTATCCGTATTCAAGCTTCGTATGATGAGTATGACTATGCTCAAAACTTTGATCAAGGATCGGAATGGAGAAACGAGGTTGATATTTTGCCTAGATCATTTTCTGTTAAATTTTTATCGGTTTTTATAGGTTTTCATCCGGTTCTATCAGTTTTCGTCTATTTTTATCCGTAAGCCACCACCACAACCAATAAAAAAAATTAATTTT